>JAVJIF010004271.1:0-247356 GCA_038442645.1 Agave tequilana
CCAGAAGGAACAACTTGAGATGATTCGTGCTCAGCAAGAAATCTATCGACTCTCTCAAGCAGATGCTTGCGCATTGCTCGAAGACAGGAAGAAATCTCCCCTAAAAAGTCTAAGGGCAAGAAAAAAGAGGAGAAAGCTCGTCTTTGTGCACCTGATGGAGAGAAGCCACCTCGACCTCGTCCAAATCCTCGTCGCAAGGGAAGACGACCAAATCAGGGGAAGATTCATTCCGAAAGAATGAATCAATTAGAGCAACGCCTTGAGGCCCTCACCAATCGTAAAGGCCTCCAGGAAGCGGAGAGTGATTTGGCCTTATCCGGCCGAGTGGGACTTGGTTCCATACCCGCCCAAGTTTAAGGCTCCAACCCTCCAAGCATTCGATGGGAAGGGGTCACCCAACCAACGCCTCTACTACTTTAAATCCCAAACAGGGAATGTAGTAGACAATGATGCCATCTTGGCACGTCTGTTCATTGACACCCTGAAAGGGCTCGCCTTCGAATGGTTTATGAAACTCCCGGAGGGCTCCATCAAGAACTGGGGTGATTTGGAGAAGCTATTCCAAACGCGCTTCTTCGAAGACGACTCGGAAGTCACGATGCCCACCCTTTTGGCTACCAAACAGCGAAAGGGAGAGTCCGTCAAATCTTTCGTGAAAAGATTTCGGAACGTGGTACTCCGATGTCCGAGCCGAGCGCATGACCCAGGGTCACCCTGGTAGAACATGTCGCCACATCTCCAAACTCACTCTTGCTCAAATAGGAGTGCTGAAAGCCGCACCTGGAAGCAGTTGGTCCAACAAGGTGAACAGGCTGAGGAGATTGTTGCCCGCGTCAGGGCAGAAGAAGAAGCCACGGCCAGAGAGGTCAACCAGGCGTGCGCCAAAACACCATCCCTCCAGACAAGCGGAAGGATAATTTGGCAACGGAGACCAAATCTCCCGCCAAACCTCAACGGTCATGGGCGAGTGGCTCTTCATAGCCAGCCACGCGCCAACAAGCAGTATTCTTTCAAGGAGGAACATGTCGACTCGCTCTTTAAGCTACTCAACAAGAGCAATAGACTGAAGCTCCCTGAAGCCAGGCACCCTGAAGAAGTCGGTAAAACCGACAATCCCAATTACTGCTTATACACAGGATGTTGGGACACCCACCAAAAGTTGCTACGTCTTCAAGGACATCCTTCAGGCCCTGATTGACGCGGAGGTATTAAAACTCTAACCAGAGCAGAAGAAGGTGACGGCTAACATGACGTCAGTTCTCCAGTTCGAAAGACAACCCCCAACGCTTCGGGGGTGGTCCCTGTTCCGAAAGGAGAACTAAGAGTGATCACACAGATCCTCACCAGCAACAGAGAAAGGCCTGATACCTGTTCCCACGCCTCGAGGGGAAATCATGTGGGTCCACCTGACCTTGTTGACGCCCAGCAATGGACTACTGTAACTAACAAGAAGTCCAAGGGCAAGGCAAAGGCGTCATCCTGCAATGTGGTGTGTGCTCTTCTCGAGAAGCGGATACCGATATTCCTTCGCTAACCGACTCGGAAGAGGAGACAATAGTTCTGGCCGCAGACCCGGTCGGTGGTGGCGGAAACCCGCTCAGGGACAGCCCTACTTGAAGCAGTATGGCGAAAAGGCGGCAAACCCCCACAAACAAGCTGCAGAGCCAACCAAGACCTCCACAAAAACACCCGTGGAGAAACAGAAGGAGATTCGATTTTCTCGAGCCCTTCAAAGGGCATCGCGGAAGATTCCTACGGCGCCTTACCGCTTTGATGTCCTGGCTCAATTGGCCAACATCCCGGCACGGATTACCCTGTATGAGCTTCTTAGGCTGTCGAAGTCAACCAGAGAAGCTCTACAAGAGGCTCTGGCAATGCTGAGGTCTTCATGACCCAGGCGCCAAAGGAGGAAGATGTAGAGAATTGTCTCCACACCTCCCAGAATGCCCCCTGCATCACCTTCACGGCAGAGGATATGCAGGTAAAAGGGAAGCATGATCGACCCCTGTACTTCACAGGGTATATTGGATCATCCGAAGTGAACCGCATTCAGGTAAATCCAGGGTCCGCGTTGAGCACATGCCTCGCGGGTCATGCAACATCTGGGATCCTACTCATCGTTTGAGCCCTACCCAGACAACTATCTATGGGTTCAATGCCAACAGGACCCGTACGATGGGGAAGATCAAGCTCAAATGCCAGATTGGAAGTTTAAAGTCGGAAGTGACATGCTACGTCATTGATGCCGATACTTCCTACAACTATTGCTGGGACGACCGTGGATTCACCGCAACTCCACGTTCCCTCCACTCTCCATCAAGTCTGAAATCCATTGACGAGGGTGGAAAGGTGCATACGTTGATTGCCGAAAGGCATCCATTCAAAGGGGTCGAGAATTATTTCACAGACTCCTTACTGTACCAAGATCCCGTGGAGACGGATGAAGTCCCGCAACCGGAGGAACCAGACTCTGGCAATGATGAGCGGACACCGAACTGGAGGAAGATGAGTGTGTATGGGAGCTAGATCCACCTGTAACGAGCATTGATAAGCTCGATGTAATAATACCACCGACGATGTAGGCGGTTGGTACATTAATGAGAATTAGATTAGCGTTTTTCTGTGTGTTTGCTTCTGATTTAGTGCCGTCAGACACTAGTACCGACGTGGATGACGATCTCTGGTCGGCAATGGATGCTTTGACATCGTTGCATGTACCAGTGAAATCGTCCTTTAAAACAGTCGAAATGTCGACGATGCGCAACAATCAATATCATGGTTCCAGCGAGAAGGAAGGGCCAAAGACCAATTCTCTTCGGACGAATTGAATCCGACCAATGAATCATGAAGAATCAGAAAGTGAGCAGAACCCCTCAGTTCGGTCATTATGAGCCAAAGACACTCAGAATGATGAAAACATGGGATATGACCTCACCAGCAGACTCGGGTTGAACTTCGGCAAAGGACGGAGGACGCTATTTCGATCTTTGTGCCAAAAGGAAAAGCACCCGATTATTATCATCGGACGCGCAGCGGGGTTGGGCTATGTATCAACTCCGACTCCATCAGCCTCTGATTCGGGGGCTCATTGGCCATAAATACTCTTCAGGCACGTTGATTGAGGCTAAACCTGCCACAAAAAAATACGAGATTAAGAACTTAAAACAAATATGTGCAAGTGCTCATTCTTCCGCTATAGCAAGTGGCTATGCGGGTCGTGATCCACAAGGAGGGTTTGCGATGGAAGCTTTACGGTTCTTTATTGAAATCGTTAAGAATAAAAGTGAAGGTTCTTCTCTGTTTTATGTTATGAAAATGAAAAAGAAAGTTATCTAAAGTTAAAAGAAATGGAAGATGAAGAAGGTGAAAAATCAGAAAACGATGAAAAGCGATAAGTACAATGAAGTGGAGATGAGATAGAGTTGGACGAAGTGGTGTTTGTGATTTAATTTATAGAAATGAAGAAAAGAAATAAAAACAATTGCTTACCTTCTTTTCGTCAAAAGCTTACCTTGAGTCTTCAGCGATGATTTTACCTGAAGTGGAGGCATTCAGCGCATAGCCAGAGATTGAGTATTGGTCTTCGTCCACATTACATCATCAAGACTACTTCAAGAATGAAATGATACAGAGAGAGACTCTATTCCATCGTCATGAGCTCGGTGGCACTCGCAAGGCAAGGCTCTTTCGATGCTTTAGACTCACTTGGAAGACGATTGTACGAAAAAAAAGTAAAATAGAAAAGAAGAAGAAGAAGAAGACTAAATAGAAGTACATACACATAAAAAAATCTCGATTCGATTTCATAACAATCAAAGAAAGAAAGAAAACCTTACACCATTGTCACTATAGCTCAAGCTTCATTCTTGTTCTTCGATGACAGTCGATCTCCTCTGAATTACATAAATGCAAATTACAATTACATAAAAAGGAAAAACAAAAACCTAAACTAAGAAATGGAAAAATAGTCTAAAATCCTAACTCTGCATTGACCTCCACTTTCAGCACAGAAAATGCCTTTTTATAGGCCAAAACCCAACAACCAAGATCCGGGGAGGTCGGGGAGTTCACGCTCCCCTAACTCCCCAAGATTGCCGCGGAAACGTGGCCCAAGCCGCGTTTTCGCGGCAAGGGTGTGGCCAGGTGGCCACACCCTGTTGGTGGGTCTCTCCGGGGTCTTCTTCTGGCTTTATCCTTTGTTGGTTTGTCGTTTGAGCCCCGGATTCTGATGAAATGGCCTTGGATTCTGGCTTTAACCGATCGATTCTGAGAGGATTCTTCTCAACCGGTTTCAACCTCTTGATTTTTGCCCTGATTTTATGTGTACGAATTAACTCTGATTTACTTCAGAATTCTGGTGGGCTTTTGGGCTCATTTCTCTTCATCTCCTTAAGGATTGGGCCTGCAAATAAATTAAACAAATAATTAGGACAATGCAGGCTTTTATTCTAAAATAAGTATGGAAATGTAACATTAAATATGCAACATTAGCAACCAATCACACCCCCATAACTATCTTTTGCTCGTCCTCGAGCAAAACAACTAAATTATACTATGGATTATTAGACCACTTTTGTAGGTCACGCGATGCACTGAGCATGTGCAACAAGCCGTTAAACCTCTAGGTTTCCCCTAGAGGACGAGTGTGTCTCGTGAGGGTTTTCAGCGGATTACACCCACAAAATCCATAAAGAAAGGGAAATAAAGAGTTAGTATTTTCGAAAAGCATTTTGAAAGAGAAAAATATTTTGAAATATGATTGTAAGATCTAAGCAATCTATAAGTTATAGGAAAGCCGAATTTTCATTCCTAAACTTAGTCTCTATTCAAAAATTTGTTATCAATCAAAGTAAGGAGTCAAATTGTGCTTCTCATCTAGTCTATTACTTTACCCTAAGTCATATGCACCTTGTGACTGTGAAAATTTGTGGGTGCTACCAAAATTGATTGAGGCTAAACCTGCACAAAAAATACGAGATTAAAGAACTAAAACAAATATGTGCAAGTGCTCAATTCTTTCGCTATAGCAAGTGGCTATGCGGGTCGTGATCCACAAGGAGGTTTGCGATGGAAGCTTTACGGTTCTTTATTGAAATCGTTAAGAATAAAAGCGAAGGTTCATCTCTGTTTTATGTTATGAAATGAAAAAGAAAGTATCTTAAAGTTAAAGAAAATGGAAGATGAAGAAGGTGGAAAATCAGAAAACGATGAAAAGCGATTAAGTACAATGAAGTGGAGATGATAGAGTTGGACGAAGTGGTGTTTGTGATTTAATTACAGAATGAAAGAAAAGAAATAAAAACAATTTTTACCTTCTTTTCGTCAAAAGCTTACCTGAGTCTTCAGCGATGATTTTACCTTGAAGTGGAGCATTCAGCGCATAGCCCATAAGATTTGAGTATTGGTCTTCGGTCCACATTCATCATCAAGACTACTTCAAGAATGAAATGATACAGAGAGGACTCTATCCATCGTCATGAGCTATCGGTGGCACTCGCAATGGCAAGGCTCTTTCGATGCTTTTAGACTCACTTGGAAGACGATTGTACGAAAAAGAAAAGTAAATAGAAAAGAAGAAGAAGAAGAAGACTGAATAGAAGTACATACACATAAAAAAACCTTTATTCGATTTCATAACAATCAAAGAAAAGAAAGAAAACCTTACACCATTGTCACTATAGCTCAGCTTCATTCTTGTTCTTCGATGACAGTCGATCTCTGAATACATAAATGCAAATTACAATTACATAAAAAGGAAAAACAAAAACCTAAACTAAGAAATGGAAAACTAGTCTAAAATCCTAACTCTGCATTGACCTCCACTTTCAGCACAGAAAATGCCAAAATGCTTTTTATAGGGCCAAAAACCCAACAACCAGATCCCGGGGAGGTCGGGGGAGTCACGCTCCCCTAACTCCCCAAGATTGCTGCGGAAACGCGGCCCAAGCCGCGTTTCCGCGGCAAGGGTGTGGCCAGGTGGCCACACCCTGTTGGTGGGTCTCTCCGGGGTCTTCTTCTGGCTTTATCCTTTGTTGGTTTGGTCGTTTGAGCTCCGGATTCTGATGAAATGGCCTTGGATTCTTGGCTTTAATCGATCGATTCTGAGAGGATTCTTCTCAACGGTTTCAACCTCTTGATTTTTGCCCTGATTTATGTGTACGAATTACTCTGATTTAATTCAGAATTCTGGTGGGCTTTTGGGCTCATTTCTCTTCATCTCCTTAAGGATTGGCCTGCAATAAATTAAACAAATAATTAGGACAATGCAGGCTTTTATTCTAAAATAAGTATGGAAATGTAACATTAAATATGCAACATTAGCAACCAACACACGTCATCCTGGGAGTCAGATGCTAGTGTCGGCAACATCTTCAAAGAACTTTCGGTGCACATGGTTTCAACAAGCCATCTGGAAGATGAAGAGAAGAAATGATCCGATCCGATGCAGATCCTTGGATCAGACATTTTAAACACTCTGTGGGACACCGCTTTGAACAGCGCGAACCATCCACAAGACAAGATTGTTCAGATTAATCTAGGAGATGAGGCTAATCCTAAGCCATCTTCATAAGCGACGGCCTGTCACCGTCAGAGAAAAAGGATCTAATATCTCTTGTTCAAGAGTACAGAGATGTCTTCGCTTGGAATTACGAAGACATGCCTGGACTTGATCCTCAGTGGCTATGCCACCGCCTCAACATCAATCCGGACGTAAAGCCTGTTAAACAACAACAGCGACGGTTCCGTCCAGAAAAATGGAGGCGATTCAATCGGAGGTCAGAAAGCTCATAGATTCTGGCTTCATCAGGAAGAGAACATCCCGATTGGGTAGCCAACATCGTCCCCGTTGCTAAGAAAAATAGAAAGACCGGATCTGCATCGACTTCCGTGATCTAAATGAGGCTTGTCCCAAAGACGAATTCCCATTGCCAATCACAGACGTCATGATTGACAATGCCTGCGGATTCGAACGAATGTCTTCATGGACGAGTTTTCAGGATACATCAAATCAAAATGTATCCTGACGACGAAAAACACACCTCCTTCAGGACACCATTGGGGGTTATTGCGCTAACCGTCATGCCCTTCGGACTGAAGAATGCGGGGGCAACCTATCAGAGGGCCTGAACGCAATTTTCAGCAGCAAATACGCAAAAACGGTAGAATGTTATGTTGATGATATTGCGGTTTAAAAAATCGCACTAAGGGTGATCACATAGCTGACCCGAAGGTGGTCTCGACATCATGCGGGCTCATCGATTGAAGATGAATCCCAACAAGTCCTTCCTGGGGGTGGCTAGTAGTAAATTCTTAGGATTCATTGTAACCTCCACCGGGATCCATTTGGACCGGAAAAGGTTCAAGCTATCCAGGAGATGCAGCCTCCAAGAAATCTCAAGGAACTCAGGGGATTATAAGGA
The DNA here is from genome assembly GCA_038442645.1 of Agave tequilana. Lineage (NCBI taxonomy): Eukaryota > Viridiplantae > Streptophyta > Magnoliopsida > Asparagales > Asparagaceae > Agave > Agave tequilana. The sequence continues at coordinate 7,422 of JAVJIF010004271.1, forward strand.
CGATTGGCGTACATCCGCAGGTTCATCTCAAACCTCTCTGGAAGATGCCACCCTTCGCTAAGTTAATGAAAAGGTGTCTCGTTCATTTGGGATGACGCTTGCCAACAAGCATTTGAGGAAATCAAACATACCTCACCCAACACCAGTCCTTGCAGCTCGGTATTCGGAAAGCCTTTCCTGGTGTACGTCCAGGCAATGGATCATTCTTTGGGAGCTCTACTAGCTCAGAATGATAATCAAGGACGAGAGCGAGCAATCTACTATCTGAGTAGAACAATGATCGGAGCCGAACATCGTATAATCCGATCGAGAAGGAATGTTTGACATTAGTGTTCGCCATTCAGAAAATGCGACACTATTGGTAGGCCAAACTATAAACTTCATATCAAAGTCAACCCCTGAGGTTACTTATGACTAAGCCTTCATCATTGAATGCCGGCTGGCAAAATGGGCCATATTGCTATCTCAATATGAAATGCACTTTTTACCACAAAAAGCTGTGAAGGGACAAGCGGTGGCGGATTTCCTGGCTGAGCATCCAGATCCGAGGGTAACCAAGCTTTACGACGATCTCCCAGACGAGGTCGCTGAAGCCTGCCAGACCCAGACATCCTTTGAAAGGCAGGGTGGCAACTTTTCTTTGATGGCGCGTCCAGAACGAGCCCAAAAGGACACCTAGTAGCAGGGGTAGGAGTAGTACTTGTCTCCCCACAGAACTACGTATTCCTCGAGCTGTCTCATTAACTGAGCCGTGTTCCAACAATGTGGCGGAGTACAATGCTCTTTTTGATTGGGAATGCAACTCGCCGATGAGATTGGCGTTAAAAATCTCGAGGCATATGGTGACTCCAAACTCATCGTTAGCCAGGTTCGCAGGGAGTACGAAGTCAGACATGAAGACCTAGTACCCTATTACAACGCACTGTCCACATGGCTGGGAAGTTTACGAACTTCTACATCGACCATGTACCACGCAAGCAAAATGCGCATGCAGATGCACTGGCATCCCTCGCGGCCTCTTTAGCTCTTCCAGCTGGAGCAATGGAGAAAGTATTCGTCTACAGACGACCTGTATTGCCCGAGAATCGCCCTCGAAGACTATCAGGGGTCAAAGGGAGAGTGTCAAGCAAAGAAGCGCTGGAATTGTCAACCGGGCCAGAGCTTTAAGACTGACGATTCCCCTATATCGACTATGTCTTGTACGGCATCCTGCCTGAGGACGCCAAGGAAGCGGCTGCCATTCGAAGGAAAGCCCCTAAATTTTACTACAATATGATTACACGAACATTGTATCGTCGATCGCATGACGGGATCTTGCTTCGGTGCTCTCACCAAAGGAGGCTCAAGAGGTATTGAAAGAAGCCCACGACGGCATGTGTGGAGCTCCCAACCCGGCCCAAAATTGGCACATCGACTCCAAAGGTTGGGTTACTATTGGCCCAAGATGATTGCCGACGCCGTCACTTATGCTAAAAGATGTCACGCTTACCAAGTGCATGGCGATTTCATCCATCAGCACCAGAGTACCTCCATTCTATGACCTCTACCTGGCCATTTGAAATGTGGGGAATGGATGTAGTTGGCCCTATCAGCCCACCATCATCAAAAGGACATCGGTTCATTTGGCATAACCGATTACTTCTCTAAATGGGCCGAGGCCATCCCTTTGAAGGAGGTAAAATCGTCTAACGTGATCAAGTTCGTAAAGCATCACGTCATTTACCGTTTGGTGTACCTCGCGCGAATTGTCCGTGACAATGGACCCCAGTTCATCAGCCAGGCTTTCCAGAGATTCTGCGCTAAGTTCAGAATCCAGAGTGTGTCCTCAACGGCATACTATCCTACCGCTAATGGCCTCGCAGAAGCTTTCAATAAGACATTGGCAAGCTTCTCAAGAAATTCGTATCGAAAAGTCAATGTGACTGGACGACAAGCTGGGTGAATGCTTATGGGCCTATCGCACACACTGTGCGAACCCCGACTAAAGCTACGCCATTTTCCTTGGTATACGGGTGTGAAGCCGTGCTTCCACTAGAATCCAAATTCCATCTCTACGCGTCGCCTTACAGCAGAGATGACACAGAGGAGAAGCATCGACAGTGACTCTAAGAATTGGAAGCCTTAGACGATAAGCGTCTGCAGGCCCAACAGTAAATCGAGCTCTACCAGGCTCGAATTAAGAGCCTTCAACAAGAAAGTTAAAATGCGAACTTTCAAGAAAGGCGATCTTGTCTTAGCCGTCAGAGACCCATGGTAATGACGCACAAGACAAAAGGAAATTTCAACCCAAATGGGAAGGGCCATTTGTAGTAGAGTCAGTCTACTCAAATGGGTCATATCGTCTCATAACTTCAAATGGCGATACACTCATGATGCGATCAATGGCAGATTCTTGAAGAAGTACTATTCTTAATGGTACTGCTCCCTCGATCAAGTTAAAAGTACACCTCTGATCAAAATAAGAAGAGCTTCTTCATTAACATCCGATGCCTCCGATGGCTAAGGATAGAGGAAAACGTTGGCTTTAAGCCCAACATATAATCTTCGACAACTCATCATGCTGAGGGGAATAGCATGGCTAGCCCAAACTCAAACGGCAGTTGGTAAAGCACCTCAAATCCGTTGGTAGCTGAGGGTTTGCTAAAAATCCTAAGTGGACTCAACTCCACTCTCCCCTCCAAAATCCCTTACCAATTCTCATCCACAGAATGGTAGGTCTACAAAATACAGTTGTTGCCAAGTTAACACTATACCTCTGGCACTTCAAACTCCACTTGTCCATTCTCATCAATAGGATGACAGGTCCTCAAATTGCTCATATCGCAAATCAATTTCTGTCAAGTTAATATCACACCTCTGAAAATTACTGTTAGTTAACATTATACTTCTAAACAGTACATCAAGTTTCTGCCAAGTTTAATACCACACTCTGACAGTCACTTTCCTCCAGACTTCCATGTCGAAGCCGAAATGGATGATGCTAAGTTCAACATCATACCTCTAGCATCCAATTCATTGTTAAGTTCAACAATACACCTATGATAATGAATTTCCCTCGAACTTCCGTATTGGAGTCGAGATGACCAATGCCAAGTTTAAATTACACCTCTAGCATGCCCTCACTGTCAAGTTAAACATCACACCTATGTCAGTGACACTTCTGTTTTCCCAAATGAAACTGAAGTATTTCTGAGTCAGTTAATATCACACTCTGACTCACATCCTTGTCAGGTTAACATCATATTTCTGACAGGACTACATTCACCCGTTAAGTTAATATCACACCTCTAACGGTGAAAACCTTCTTAGATTCCCCGCGGATCTAGATTCACTTGCTATTCTCTTCAATAGAATAACAAGTCTACCTAAACACATTGTTAGGTTAATACTACACCATTAACAGTGTTTTCCTTCAAATCCCCAGCTGAGCTTAATCGAGTGAATCCTAAACCTTGATAAAGGCCCATTTTCCTGGGGGTACGAGTCTCACTTGTCATTCTCCTTTATAGATTGACAGGTCCCAACAATTGTCTTATCTCTTGTCAAGTTAATATTACACCTCTGACAGCATTGGGGAGTTCCAAAAATAGGATTTCTCTCTAAAAAGTTTGACTGTTTGAAATTATCATCATAGTTTTGACAAGTCAAAGTCCTTTGCTTCTATGCGTCTGACTAAAAGAAAAAGTTCAAGACAATAGAAGGAGAAAAAGAAAAGTGTCACTTTTATTTATATCCAGGCACATGAAAGTGATACAAAATGCTCTCTTATACAATAAGATTGAGTGTTACAGTTAAGGAGTACAAAGAAGTCTCTCTCTCTCTCTCTCAGAGGTTGCACTCGCTCCTCAGCTACATGTTATTCCGAGTACAGGATGCTTGGAAGGGCGCCAAAGTAGGATCGGACATTGTGGCAACGATCAGAAGCTGGTTGCACCACGATGCATGATGTAAACATCGAAGAAGTCTCTGGTTGATCGAGAACAATGGTGGTTCTTGAGGTCTGATGGCAGCAGAATCTTCTGATCCCACCTGACCATCCGAAGCAGGGTTATGATCCGTCGGACATCTCCATCCAAAGTGGGGTGTGATCCTTCGTTGATGAACATCTCTTCCGCCAGAAGATTGTCCAATGAGCATGGAGTTTCCTCGATGTCACTTCTGGGTGTAGAGAGGAGGTTTTAGACCTCACAGGGGATGCTACCCACCACTATATCCACCGCTACCCCTGCCGCCATCCTTACTCTGACCATGCCATGCCAGCAAGCATGACTGGTGCGTCGAATTCAAGAGATCTTGGCGAGGGGTTAAGTCCCCGTCAGGGACCATGATTTCTTCCCTTGTGGACGACGGAGACTATGATTTTCTTCCCTTGTGGACGAACATCGAACAAGTTTGGCGGCCGATATATTCTCCCACGGGCCCAGCGAATGTGAAAAAGGATGGTCAAGCCTACCTGCAAGAAGCAAACAAGGGAATTAGACAATTCAGAGCTTAGTATACTTCGACAGAAGAAAACTAAGTCACAAACGCGGTTATTACTGAAGACTGCAGACGCGGGAATGACCCGCACGCTGGGCCAGATTCCTGCAAACAGACGCGAGCAAGACACCGTGATACACACAGAATTCAAACGCGACCTAATTCCACATCCGCGTCTACGATAGAAGGCGCGCAGAGAATCAGACGCCAAAAATTGCCATCTCTCTGTTGGAGGAACAGGAGTTGCAAAAGTTCGGGCCTGAAACCTTCGACCCGAATTGAAATTCTTCTAAGTCAGTGGCCTCAAGACGCGAGCTCTGTGTGCAAAGCCCGCGGCCAGGTACCAACGACTTCAATACTTGCGTTAAACAAGTTAAGTCGATGGCGTAAATTCCAGAAGAGGAATGCACCAACCACAACTTCGCAAGAAAGTCCAGATGATATCTCTCTAAGAGATATACTAAAATTTAAACTTGGTTGGATCTAAAATGTCATGGTAAGTGGCATGGCATACCGCAGAGGCCTCTGTTAAGAGTTGAACTCTCTGCATTGAGGCGCGGACGTAAAAGTGCTCAGGGAGACGTTTCCTATCATTGAAATCACTTGACAGTGGTAATCTACTGAAGAGACCAAAAGAAGCATGGAAGCTCTGGGTCATCTTCGTCCATGGAGGCAAACCCCTGATAGGGTCCTTGAAGGGAGAAGATAGAGTCTCTCAGAAAGGGAGAAGACAGAGTCTCTCAGAGCACTCGCTCTCAAAAAGAACACAGTCTAAGTATGGACTGTTAAAGGGAGAGGAGGAGCCCCTATTTATAGGCAGCCCATAATAATCGTATTAATGGTTCATTAATTGGAACCGTCGGCCTTAATGACGCACGACTGTCAAAGCCCAAGGGAGGCTGACGCGTGGAGCGTCGCTTCGGGAAGCGTCGAAGACGCTAGTTTCCAACCGCCAGCGCCATATTGGCATTAAAAGGCATTAACACCTAAGCCCAATGAAGAACTGACGCGTGGACAAACCGCTTCGGGAAATAACGGATGATGCGGGTTCCCAATCGTCAACGGAGACTTGACGTTCAAAGATTTCACAAAATCTTTATGACAGGCTGTTTAGAATGCCTTGGAAATCGTGCCAAAACACAGGTGTGAGAGCTGCGTCCAAGTGTTGGCCCAAAGGCCTTCCACTCTAGTTTTGATGATGATTAACTCATGTAGTTATGTTTACTAATAATCTTGTGTTGTTAAGTTTCAGATCATTAACCAAGATATTAGTTGGTGATTAGCTTCAACAAGGTGTTTAGAAGCTTTTCATGATGATTCCAGGGCCAAAGCTTCAAGATCATACATTGCCTAGCCCATGGATGGAGTTTTGGAGCAAGTCTACTTGAAGATGAAGATCGTCAAGAAGACTTAGGTATCCATAGTTTAGATAGTGTGTTTTAGATCCATTTGTAAAGTTTAGTATAGTTGATATGCTCAAGTGCACACAACACACAAAAGATTTATGTTTTGGATTTGGTTTTCATGAATAGTAGATCAAAATAAGTTTACATGTTTTATATGTATAGTAGATATATTCTAATTATACATACATGCTTTAACTTGCTAGACAAACTTATTTTGATATCCCTATTCATGTATTGAAAAATCAAGTTTGATAAAAATACAAGTGTTGGTTTTTGATAAACTTTACAAGACTCAAAAATGAATTGATATGATTAATATATGTCTTGAAATTTTTATCACAAGTTTGTGTTTCCATATAAAATGATAAAACTATTTTTTGGTGATTTTTAGAAGTGTTAAAAGATTTTTATAAAATAATTTTCCAGTTTTTCTGACCCAGTTTTTGTTCCAGGCTTCTAAGTAGACTAAGTCAACTGACCTAGTCGACTAGGCAGAAGTCGGTCGACCGGGCCGGTCGACCGACGTGCACAATTCTGTGCAGTTTTGAGGCACTGGGACGGCGGTCGACCGCGCCGTCGACCGGAGCACTTACAGTGCTCTCTGTTTGTTTCGGTCGACCGGGCCGGTCGACCGCAGTTGCCCAACGGTCATATTCTGACCGTTGGCGGTCGACGGGCCGGTCGACCGTTGCCTGTCAGAGAGCCAGCCAGCTCAGTAAACGGCTAGTTTGTATTGGGGCTATATATACCCCATCTCTTCATAGTTTTTGTACAAGTTTTTAAGGGCAAAAATTCCTGACTTTCTTAGTGTTTTTAAAGAGTTTTCAAAAGTGTTTTGGGCTTTAAACTTCCAATTTGATTTGTGTTTTGAGTTTTTGGAAAATCAAAGAAAATAGGAATTTGGGATATTTGTATTGGTTTCATTCTCTATCTTTTACAAGAGTTTCCCAAGTATTTTCTTTGATTGCTTGTTTCCAGAAACACTTAGTTTTCCACACTTGAGCTATCTTCTATCCTAATCTATTAGGATCATTGTTTTGTGAAAAAAGAAAAAGGAAAGAGTTTGTGGTTGAAAGAGACCACTTATTGTAAACCCTTGATTTCTTGGTTGCTCACTTTGGTAGAGGTTGAGGTTGTGATTTGGGTTGTTAGTTTGCCTCCTCTATTGTGAGGTGGAGATTGGTGTTTACTCCTCTTGGTGAGGTGGAGTTGGTTGTTGTTTTGTATCCCTCAAGTGTGAGGTGGATTGGTTGTTGTATTGGCTACGGGCCTACCCTCGGTTGTGAGGTGGTTGTTTGAGAGAGGAGTTCAGTACTCCATTGTTGTAAAAATCCTTCTTGGTGAAGGTTTCCTCGGTGGGAGTCCTCGGTGGACGGTATAGTGGATTGGAAATCCTACACGGTGGTGTAGGCGGGGATGTAGAGTAAGGTGCTCGAACCTCGAAACATATCATTGTGTTTGCGTTTAATCCACTTGTCTCTAAACTCTCTCTCTTTACATTTGTGCAAAGCATCATACTTCATTCATATCATATTTGCTTGTGTTGAGCATAATTCATATTTTCATATCATATCTATTTGCTTGTATTGTGCCTTGCATAATTCACATTAGGCAAGATAAACTTTAGCGCACTTAGTGTTGCATTTAGTTTTAGATTAGCACTAACACTATTCACCCCCCCTCTAGGTGTTCCCTTTCAATTGGTATCAGAGCTAGTGCTCTTTTGATACTTAGGCTTAACATCCTAGGAGTGAGATCCATTTGCTTGCTAATCTATTGTTTGCATTTGCTTGTTTTGCACACATTTAGTTTACCATGGCCTTCATGACCCCTCCTATGTTTGACCCTTCCAACATTCATGTTTGGAAGATTAGGATGACCGTTTATTTACAAACCCTAGGTCATAAAGTTTATCTTGCCATTACCAAGGAATCCTTCCTTAGTGATAGCAATCATATAGGGGCCAATGCACATGCCCTAGAGGGCATTAGAAGCACATTACCTAAAGATTATCTTATGTGTGTTTCTAACATGATTCCGCCTTTGCAGTGTGGAACAAATTGACAACAACCACCACCACCTCCGAGCTTCAAGTGCAAATCCAAGAAGAGGAATCTAGTGGAGAATCCGATTCACAATGCTTCATGGTCCAAGGAATGACTCCCTTGAGGTACATTCGGAACCCCACTTAGATAATGATGATTGTGCTAGTTCTTCAAATGATTTTGTTGATGCCCATGCTTTGAATGAAGAATTTCTATTGTATGTGAAAAATTAATTGAAAATATAATTTGTTGAAAAAGAAAAGTCTAGAATTGAAAATGAAAATAAGAGTTTACATTCTAGACTTGATGTTGTTTTGCAAGAGAAAGAGGAGATTGCTAATGAGAGGGATTCATTATAATCTCAACTTGATCTTGCACTTAAAGAAAATAACTTTTTGAAAAATAAAAATGATTGCCATGCTATTTTGAAGAAAAATGAAAACTTATCTTCAAAAATTGATTTTGTTTTAAAAGAGAATGTTGATTTGAAAAATAAAATAATTTCTATTTCAAATGATTGAATGTTTGTTTAAAGAAAAATGTTGCTTTGCAAAATAAGATTGATGAACATGTTTGCCATGCTAGGGTAGTTTCACCTAGATCACCCCATGCATGCTCCACTTCTTCTATGATTAAAAATGATATAAACATGTTGAAGAAGAAAATGAATTGTTTGGGCTCCACTATGAGCCAATGTGCTAAGAACCATACACGCTTGGAGACCTTGGTTCGTAAGAAACAAGTTCCAACTTTTATGCATGCACACCCTCCACGGCATACACATGCTCCACACGGACACCATCAACACATGTATGCTCATGTGTACACATGTACACATTGTGGCCGAAAAGGCTATCTTGCTAAATTTTACTATGATCGTTTACATGTTGAGAATTTAGCAAAGAATTTGTTTGGGTTAGAGAAGGTACTAACCCCCATGGACCCAAGAAGATATGGGTACCAAAGACCACCCCTCCTATTATTTTTGATGTAGGTGTGGGCTCTCACATGACGTGAGAGTGATGACACCTTAGAGTGGATGCGTTCCGGACTTAAAGGAAATCAATTGCATGCATCACTTTCAAGGAAGATTTGGTGGAGATGACCACCATGTTTTGGAGACAAGAAGAGTTACCTTCTAGGTTTGGTAACATTCTTAACTCCTTATTATTGTTTACATGCTTTCATATTGATGTTTTATAGCATGTTTTTCATTGTCTATGGATTAGTATGTAAATGCCATGATTAGTAGATCCTTGACATACATATATAGTATTTGAGACACACATGTTAGTATGAACCCATTCTTAGTGTTCTCACTTTTGTTTAAACTATAATGTACATCATGAATCTAATACATGTGAATTTACATAATAATCATGTTTTAGTTTTATCATGATGATTTCGATATTGTGTTTTGATGCTTCATGTTAAGATTACTTGTTTAGATGTTAGTTTTCATTAAGACTAGGATTTATACTTGTACATATAGTGGGCCACAAATAAATCTATATATGTTTGTACTTGAATGTTTATTTGAACCCATTAGGTGTGCTAGTATAGTCTAGTTTGATGATTCATACATTTTAAACTTGTATTCCCATTTTGGATTTGTTTTATGAGTTTTTTCACTTCATGTATATGTTTGTATTGCCAAACTTTAAGATATACATGTATAACCCCTTGAGTCATTTGCCTTTCATGCAAATCTATATATGGACTCAATTGTGTTTAGGGATATGTATGTATACTTATTATGTTGACAAATCTACATATACCTTGAAATAAAATTCGTTTTGGTGAAGATTTAGTTTGATTTTGTGTTTAATTGTTTAACTTCATGTATATGTCTATCTTGTCCAAACTATTAGATATACATGTTTATCCTTTTGAGCCACGTGCCTTAATGCATATATTTTGTAGATTCGTTGTATTTTGGATATGTATATATATTTTAATTTGTACTTGACATACATATGCCATGAAGATTAAATAAGTTTTGATGATTTTCGTGTTTTCAATGTTTAAGGAATAATTGAGCCTAATTGAATATTTTCGTGATTATGATATTCACACTTTATTTGTACACTCACATTTATTGCTTGCTCATGTTTTGTTTTCATGAGTCAAAATTATGCTAAATTGGATTAGAGTGTTGATTTTCATGTGAATTTCATGTTTCATGAAATTTATTTTTAGTTTATTCCTTGCTTGAAGGATTTCGCACTAGTTAATAAGTTTTTCATTTTGACTAGTTCGTATTCTTCAATTTGGTAGTGATTTTCAAACAAAACTATATTTTCAAATCTATCTTTGAAAACCCCTACCATCAATGAGCGGATGGATGGGAGATCATGGTCTTGTATGCTTTAAAATGAAAATCATTTAAAACTTGAACCTTGATTGGGAGGTATTGTAATATGATGTATACACTTGAACTTATTGCAATGTCAATTGGTATCATTGAACTCTTTCAATTGGTATCATTTTTGATCCTTTTTGTATACTCATATGCTTATTGTGTATGTATATTCTTCAATTGGTATCATCTATTGGTGATTGGTACTCATTCTATTTCATACACTTTTATTTGTGCTTAAGATATAAATTTTTCACAAAATCTTGTTTATGCTAGTGCTTAAGCTTCAATTTATTTCTATTGATTATTTTTAAATTGGTATCAAGCCCATGCATCTTTTTAGTTGGTATTTCATAAAGGGGGAGAAAAATTAATTTTGTCTTTCAATTGGTGATTCTTCAATTGGTATTTGTTTCCCACTCCCTTACTTTATGATTGAATATTTCATATTGGTATCATATGTTTAATATGAAAATTATTTACAATTGGTATCAAATTTTGTTTAAACATTCAAAATTTATTATGTTTAATTTCAATTGATATCAAGATGTTTCATGTGTTTTTGCTTAAAATTGGTATCTAAAATTTTTTTTTAAGAAAAATACAAAAGTTTTGATTTGTATTGACTATATGCATATAGATTCATGATGAGTGTATCTTGTATTGAAGAGCTTAACATCTCTTCGTTATGTGGTACACGTGTGTAGGGAGAGCTTCACATCTCCTCTTATGCATTACATAGTGTATTTTATGTGAATTAGGGCTTAACATCCCTCCTTCATGTAATGCATATGTGTAGGGAAGCTAACTTAGCGTCTTCCTCTTCATGAATGTATATAGCATATAACATCTATTGATTTTCAATTGATATCAAGATGCTTCATTGACATATTTATCTATTGATATCATGTTGTTCATAGTCACCCCTTATTGACCTTGTTTTTGTTTTAGACAAAAGGGAGAGAACATTGTTTTATTGATTTGATTGACTTAAAAGGGGAGAAAGATTTTTACCCCTCATTTTATTGTTTGGATTGTTTAACCCCTTCTTGATCTTTTTGTTTGACAAAAAGGGGGAGAAAAATTTGTTTGATTTGATTTTACTTTGAACCCTTGTTGATGATTGACAAAAAGGGGGAGAAGTATTTGAGTTTGAGTTTATATGCATGTTTTCATTGCTTAAGGGGGAGAAGTATTTGTCTTCCTTGTTATTTATGCATATATGTTCTTGTATTGCAAATAGGAGAAAAAGATCTTGATTTATGCTTGTTGCATGTTTTATCTCCATACTTGCATACATATTCATGTGTTTCATTTCCATATCTTATTATTTATGTCTATGCATGAGTTAAGGGGGAGCTTCTTTGAAGCTTAACTTTAATCCATGCATATATAATTCCATGAGTTTTGTCATCATCAAAAAGGGGGAGATTGTTGGCCCAAAGGCCTTCCACTCTAGTTTTGATGATGATTAACTCATGAAGTTATGTTTACTAATAATCTTGTGTTGTTTAAGTTTCAGATCATTAACCAAGATATTAGTTGGTGATTAGCTTCAACAAGGTGTTTAGAAGCTTTTCATGATGATTCCAGGGCCAAAGCTTCAAGATCATACATTGCCTAGCCCATGATGGAGTTTTGGAGCAAGTCTACTTGAAGATGAAGATCGTCAAGAAGACTTAGGTATCCATAGTTTAGATAGTGTGTTTTAGATCCATTTGTAAAGTTTAGTATAGTTGATATGCTCAAGTGCACACAACACACAAAAGATTTATGTTTTGGATTTTGGTTTTCATGAATAGTAGATCAAAATAAGTTTACATGTTTTATATGTATAGTAGATATATTCTAGTTATACATACATGCTTTAACTTGCTAGACAAACTTATTTTGATATCCCTATTCATGTATTGAAAAATCAAGTTTGATAAAAATACAAGTGTTGGTTTTTGATAAACTTTACAAGACTCAAAAATGAATTGATATGATTAATATATGTCTTGAAATTTTTATCACAAGTTTGTGTTTCCATATAAAATGATAAAACTATTTTTGGTGATTTTTTAGAAGTGTTAAAAGATTTTTATAAAATAATTTTCCAGTTTTTCTGACCCAGTTTTTGTTCCAGGCTTCTATTAGTCGACTAAGTCAACTGACCTAGTCGACTAGGCAGAAGTCGGTCGACCGGGCCGGTCGACCGACGTGCACAATTCTGTGCACGTTTTGAGGCACTGGGACGGTCGACCGCGCCAGTCGACCGGAGCACTTACAGTGCTCTCTGTTTGTTTCGGTCGACCGGGCCGACCGTCGACCCGTTGCCTGTTGCCTGTCAGAGCTGCCAGCTCAGCTCTAACGGCTAGTTTTGTATTGGGGCTATATATACCCCATCTCTTCATAGTTTTTGTACAAGTTTTTAAGGGCAAAAATTCCAGACTTTCTTAAGTGGTTTTAAAGAGTTTTCAAAAGTGTTTTGGGCTTTAAACTTCCAATTTGATTTGTGTTTTGGGTTTTTGGAAAATCAAAGAAAATAGGAATTTGGGATATTTGTATTGGTTTTCATTCTCTATCTTTTACAAGAGTTTTCCCAAGTATTTTCTTTGATTGCTTGTTTCCAGAAACACTTAGTTTTCCACACTTGAGCTATCTTCTATCCTAATCTATTAGGATCATTTGTTTTGTGGAAAAAGAAAAAGGAAAGAGGTTTGTGGTTGAAAGAGACCACTTATTGTAAACCCTTGATTTCTTGGTTGCTCACTTTGGTAGAGGTTGAGGTTGTGTTTTGGGTTGCTGGTTTGCTCCCTCTATTGTGAGGTGGAGATTGGTGTTTACTCCCTCTTGGTGAGGTGGAGTTGGTTGTTGGTTTGTATCCCTTAAGTGTGAGGTGGGTTGGTTGTTGTATTGGCTACGGGCCTACCCCTCGGTTGTGAGGTGGTTGTTTGAGAGAGAGGAGTTCGGTACTCCATTGTTGTAAAAATCCTTCTTGGTGAAGTTTCCCTCGGTGGGAGTCCTCGGTGGACGGTATAGTGGATTGGAAATCCTACACGGTGGTGTAGGCGGGGATGTAGAGCAAGGGTGCTCGAACCTCGAAACATATCATTGTGTTTGCGTTTAATCCACTTGTCTCTAAACTCTCTCTCTTTACATTTGTGCAAAGCATCATACTTCATTCATATCATATTTGCTTGTGTTGAGCATAATTCATATTTTCATATCATATCTATTTGCTTGTGTTGTGCCTTGCATAATTCACATTGCTATATCTTGTATATGCTTGGTTGTTTGTGTGTGCCTCACTTGTACCTAATCAACAAGAGCTTCACATAGCACCTCAACCCATTAAAGGGGAATCAAGAGGTGTTAGTCCAGAGCCCTTCACGGGGAATTCGGCTACACTTGTTGATTGTACTAAGTGTGTTGCAATATTTGCATTAGCTTCCGCATTTAGCGCACTTAGTATTGCATTTAGTTTTAGATTAGCACTAACACCTATTCACCCCCCTCTAGGTGTTCCCTTTCACAAAGACCCGCGTCCCCTCTTTTCTCAAAAAATCGGCGTCCTCCTTCATTCCAAGTTAAGAAGATCCTTCGCGTCTCTTGGATGATTCAAAGTCGATCCTCGTCTCTCAACAAAAGGGACTCATTTTGGGGGCCCCAGTGGGAAAGCACATAAAGCTGCGTCCTAAGGCTTATGACTTCAGCAGAAAAAGCCCGTCACCTTTACAAGTATCTTAGAGCTGCGTCTACAGCGCCACATCCCTGACTACGTTAATGTTAAGGGGCGTAAGACCTCATTATCCTGAACTCTGCGTCTGGATAGAGTTAAGGATTGCGGCCAATGAACCACACTCAAAGCCACGTCCTCCGCGTCTGCTTGAACCGCGTCTTCACTGGCAGGTCAGAATCGCGTGCCTCAGAGCCGCGTCTCTTTTTATGAATTGACGCTGCATTTCATCAAAAGAACTTAGTTTTACCTAAGTTCAGTATCCACAGTCAGTAAGGGAGCACAACCAAAATCTGTGATTGAGAGTTTGGATTCATCTACAGCGGGGCAATGAAGGTGGAACAAAAATTTCAATGACTTTTATTATTCAAAAATGATAAAAGTAGATACAAACACTCTTGGTAAATAGAGTGTCCTTTTCTTTACAAAAAAAGAAAAGAAGAGAAGACTAAAGGTCCTGGTTCGCCAAGGAACGGATTTGCTCTCTAAGGCGATGTATCTCACGTTGATGCGCCTTTTCAGCCTCCATGAGAGCTTGGGCTCGCAGGTTCGCCTCAGGTACAAATTCCTGCGCTCGTACTCGGAGGGATTCCAGCTTGGATGAACGAACAGAGAGGTTTGCTTCAATTTGCGCCTTGGCAGCCTCTAACTCCGCTAGCCTCTTTTCAGAGGTAGCAAGCTTCTGTTCGTTAATAGTAATCACTGCCTCAGCTCTGGCTATGGCAGCCCGAGAATCAAGGATAGCCTGCTTTGCAGCCTGTATGATCATCTCAGATTCCTTGGACTCGATCGCTAGCCTTTGATGATCAGCCTGGAAACCTTCGAGAAGACGGGTGTTATCGGTTATCTGCTCCTCCACCTCTCTTCGCTCTTGCTCTTGAGCAGCAAGGAGCCTATTCAGAGTTTCCTGGGCCTTGTGGAATGAGCCGGCATTCTCCAGGGATCGAAGCTCTCTCAGGTTTTGTCCCAGCTGCTCCACCAGCAGCAGACACGCCTGGGCTAGTGAAGGGCCTCCGGCCAACTTGATGTTTTCGACCAGGTTTCCGAGATACGTCTGGGCGAATTCAAAAGAACTACCCCCAGATAGGATAAAATCGATGCATGATCGCATTGAGGCAAAAAATTGCTGCACCGTCTGGCGTGTCAGGAACTCCATGGTATCATCACCCGAGGTGGTCCCCGATCCCCTTTCTATCACGGTGTGGGGGATGTAGGTCGGCTCTTCTGGCACAAGAGTCGGGCTGACCACGGGTACGGCAGGAGCAAGAGTAGCCACTGGCGCTTCTGGGGGTGCTACCTCCGTAGAAACCTCCACAGCCGATGACAGGGTAGTGAGCTCGACCTCCTCAGAATCCTCGGCCGAGGCTTGAGCTGTGTGGTCTCCCGGGCAGGCACTGACCGCCAAATCTCCTCCTACCTGAGTTTCCTCAATGCTCTCTGCACTTGCCTGAACTTCCTCAATGCCCTCTGCAAAATTACGAGAATATTAGCCATGACAGCAAAAGGAAGACATTTATACCAACATTTCCTTACTTGGCTGGGGGTCCAAAGGTGGCGAGCCCTTGGGTGAATCCTGTAGGGTGGAGGTCGATTGCCCCTCTCTTGAAGCACCCTAGTACAAGGAGACTCAGCTCTCTCCTGCTGAGCCAGTTCTTGTATCATCTCCTCGATCTGGGAGGAAGCAGCGGCCTCGCTAACCATGACTAGCCCTGCAACACGAGGCCAAGTAAAAAAAAAGAAAACGTCAAAAATCCTTCTCCTAGTTAGAAGGATGAGTTTGGCGAGTAGTGTACCTTCAGCAGCTTTAGCAGGAAGAACTGCCGCTGATGGTGATGTCGTCAACGGCTCACGCCCATATATTTCCTCCTCCGAGATGTGTGAGAATTTACTCGGATCAGGAGGAGCGGGTTCATCGCCAAAGTCGACCTCATCCTCAAAATCGATTTCCTCTTCGGATGATGAAGACGACAATTCAACGTGAGGGACCTCGACAACCGGAGCCTTGCCTCCAAACACCCCAGTGGTAGGGCTTGGGTCAACTGTCCGAGCACTGGAGATGAATACACTGGGAGACCCAGGCTGCTGTGCCTCATCCCTCCTCTCGTGAGCTGAGGAAGACCCAGGCTGAGTTGAGACTCCTGGAATCTCAACGTCACCCAGGCTGAGTTGAGACTCCTGGAATCTCAACGTCACCCATTATGTCGACGGCTGCTGTGCCTCATCCCTCCTCTCGTGAGCTGAGGAAGCCCCGGGCTGAGCTGAGACCCCTGGCCTCTCAACGTCGACTCCGCTCATTATGTCGACTTCGAACTGCTCGGCCTCGTCAGCGGTGGTGGGTTTGTCAGCAGGCTCCGCTTCCTCCACAATCCTGGGGCCCCTGCTGCGCAACCTGCGGGCATGGACTAAGGGGGCATCATCCTCATCCGCCTCTTCTTCCCTCGGTTCCTCAACACCAGAAGGGATGTCCTCGGACGGAGAAACTGCAGCCGTCAAGTCTCTCCGGACCTTCTTTGGGGCAGGCTCAGCAGTGGAGGTAGAGCCTTGGGGACGCTTACCCACCGCCTGTCGAGCTTTTGCTGCTCGCGGCTCCTCCCTCGACCCCCTTCTAACCTCCTTAAGAGCCTTCAGATACTGCTCGACGCCTCGCGAGCGTTTAGTGGACCCCGACCTTGCTTCGTAACCTGCATTGATACTCTCAATGCATGAATACTTCAGAGTGAAATCTAGTGTTTGGTTGGCCTGGAAGTACCAAGTACAGAAGCTGAAGCTGGTACGGCCCTTCGGCCCTTTGATAGGCAGCCAAAAAGTTGCTTCCGTCCCTCCGGCCACGCTATAATACCAAGCCCGAGCACCTTCGAACAAATTCCCACTGAAGGTGACTCGAGCATTGGGGTTGCCGACATATAGTTGATCATAGCCGAACTGTCGGGCGAAGCGATTCGGCATATATGGCTCGATCGTGCATGAATTCCCTTGCCGGAAAAGCACATACCTGGGCCGAATGTTGACCAACCACCAGAAAACCCCCGTTGACAGCCTCGTGAAGTCATCTTGGCCTATGGAGTCAGTAAATTGTTCCCCGAAAGATGCACCAGGAATCGCGGGGAAGCAGTGATTAAGCTGGTAGTTCGAAGCCGACATGACGCACTTTCGAATGTAATACATGTAAGTATTACACCAGGTTGAACCCTCCAACCGCTGCACGAAAGGAATAAACCCCTCACACCAAGACACCAGCGTCATCAGAGAGGGACAGTGCATAACGTACCAAGCCATTAGGTACGTGTAGGGAAGCTCAACCTGAGGGTTGGGGCGCTTTATCGTCGGCCTCCCCTCCGAGTCAACAATCACCTTGCCATGGGAGTCGACGGCCTTCCCTGCCTCGCACAGATTTTGGGTTAACGTCCGCAACCCGCTTTGAATACTCGCCGCCATGGCCGGGAGAAGGGCTATGGGCCTACCATAAGCCAGGAGCACCGCCGGGTACACTACGTCGGCAACAATGACTTCATGTGGCAGCGTTGGCACCACACAGCGCTTCAACCACAGCATTAAGAAGCCCGCCAACAGTGCGTGGTCGGAGATAGGGATCCGGGCTTGATGATGGAAGCTTTCGAAAATCGTGTCAGGTTCGAAAACATCCTCGTTCGACTCCGTGGTGTAGGAATCTACAGAAGCCTTGATCCTGTCGGCAATCTCCTCGTCGGAGCTGGGAGCTAGTCGGGTTACCGGACGGTCTTTCTGGTTGACACCATTGAACAAGTAGCTTGCCCAAGACAGCTGCTTGACTCCCCCCGCCCTCCAAGAGGTTATCTGGCCGCAGATGTGGAAGTGACATAACACCTCCCAGTAAGTCTCGTACACTCGAGGAGACCCTTTCTTCATAAGGTGAAGCTCCTCAGCGGTTGGGACGTATTCTTCATAGGGAGAATCCCCCATTGCCAGCCCCGAGACCTCATACAACTCGTGCAGGGCGAGACTCATCTCCCCGACCGGAGTGAAGAATGTCCCCGTCAGAGGATTGTAACGCTCCAGGATCCCAAAAAAGTTTTGAGAGCTCGGTGGAATACCATACTGTACGGCCCTGACTGCTTGGTACTATTCCGCTTGCTCCAACAAGTCTCTAAGGTCGGCAAAGACGAAGCTCACCATCCTGCCCCACCAATACCTCTTAGTGGAGTGGATCCACCCGGGCGAACGGAACTCGACCGGAAAATCACCCCCACTTTCATGAACGCGTTGAGGAAAGTGGTGCCAAGTTTTGGTGTCTCTCCAACTGGGTGATCAGTCCTGAGCAGCCTTGAAAACAGGCCAAGAACCTCCCTATCATGACTATCATGGCGATATACCTTTTTGGAGCCTAGGTCGCCAAGAGTAACCTCAGGGACATATCGGGAGAGTTCCCATTTCATTTTCCGAGGGACGGACATGTGTTGAAGATAAGATAGCGGGTACATCCTCTCCATGTTTGGGAGAAAGAATCTTCTACCCCTATCTGACGGAGCCATTTATAATCTCCGTCGTACAAGGAATAGCCGCCCTCGCTAATACGGTCTCCAAAGAAGAAGGCAGGCTTCTCCAGCGGAACGCGAGCATCCGTTGTAAATGCTGCGTCAGTCATAAGCTCCCGAAAGGTTACCATGTCAACATTGGAAAGCCTCCTCCTACGCTCCTGCGACCCATCAGCAGTCACAGGTACAGTCCTTTGCAGCGCAAAGGTCAAATCACGGTCAGCACCACCTACGTGCCCGAAGTGGCGCCTCTTGGAGAGTGGGGCAGAAGAGTGTTGCACTGCAGAAGAAGATGACACTGAATCAGAAATCTTAAGTGTCTATAGTCCAGACGCGGAAAAGATACTGAACGCAGAAACTGTCAAAATCCGCGTCCAGGCCTGAAAATCTGCATCCAGGCCTGAAAATCCGCGTTCAGACGCAGAAGAGATACTGGACGCAGAAATTATCAAAATCCGCGTCTAGACCTGAAAATCCGCGACCGTGAAGCCAACAGGGAGCCTGCGTTTTGAAATCCAAGACTTATAAAATAATTTTCTAAGTACTTGGACTCAGGCGCGAGATTCATAAAAAGACCAGCACCTGATGTCACAGAACACAAGGATCAAGTCCGCGTCCGAACCCTTCACAATTAGAAATATTCTAAGTGAAGAATCCGAAGTGCAGGGCTTACTGGCGCTCTATATCCAATAGACAAGCGCATCCCCAAGTGGATAAAAGCGGTGGGGTCATCAAACCCGCGCCTTGTTTATCAACTCAAAGACCGCGTCTGAGAATCAAACGTGATTTCTATTCTGTGTTAACGGTTCTCCTTTAAAAGAGAGATTTTTAGGAGTTCGTGAACTTCCATTAATGGCAAAGTTTAATAACATTATACCTGAGATTGGGGCTTCCTGCGCGGAGGAACCGCCCCTCTGGGCCTCGATGACGGCCGCTTTTGAAGATGATGCGGTTGGCTTGGCCTTGGGTGCCATCGTTAATCAAGAATCCGATGAAGGACGATGAATAAATGAGAAGGGACAGAGAAGACTCCTTTTTCAAAAAACCCTAACAGATGCGCTCGAGACGAAAGAGATATCTCTCTGACTGTTGCCATTTATAGGCACGAAGATTCGCAAAGATACGCGGCGCGTGGCTCGATTGGTTCGGCATCAAGTCATCGCTTGATGCGTGGACAGCTCATTTAATATACCGGGAAGTCCGCGCGCCAAAAGGAGATGTCCCGTCGGTTCCCCAGAACAAGTGGCGGTGCACTCATGACATGGCAAGGATTCGCATCCAACAGGCGCGCCTCTTCGATGGACGTGCCCCGTCAGCACAGCCATAGTCGCGTCCAGAAAGTCGCGTCCTTACTCAAAAGGATGCGTCTCTCCGAAGTTCGCGTCCTTCCAATCCGGCCTAGCATCGCGTCTGCCCAATGGAATATCAGTCGCGTTTTCATTTCCAAAAGACGCACCCCATGAAAGTCGCGTCTTTAAAGCAGTACTATCTCTGCTCTTCAAAAAGAACTGGCGTTCAGTCCTTGCTTCTGCAAATCAGTTCAACAGTACACTGGCACAAGCAGACGACTGTCCACTCCTGGCTTAAAGTGCACCCACGACAGACTTAAAGCAATCAGGGAGGTTTAGACTGTGCATCTAGACACTCAACACGATCAACTTTGGTGGCTTCAAAGAGTTCCACAGTACACTCACGAAGACCATACTCCATACAAGATCAAACCTGGAGCATTGACAGTCCAGTCATAAGGGTGAGCTCAGTTAGAGTCCAAAGTATTTCGAAATCCGTCCCACTTAACTGCAGAATATCAAAAACTTTGGAGGGGGTTCTGTAGGCTGTCTAAAAATCATTAAAAGACAAGCCATTAAAAAAGGCAGAGTTTCAGGTTCTAGACGCAGGACTAATGATGGCCATCCGCGTCTCAGCATCAAGGCGCGTGGGCTCAACACCCGCGTCTCAGCATCAAGGCGCGTGGGCTCAACACCCGCGTCTCAGCATCAAGGCGCGTGGGCTCAACACCCGCGTCTCACCATCAAGGCGTGTGGGCTCAACACCCGCGTCTCAGCATCAAGGCGCGTGGGCTCAACACCCGCGTCTCAGCATCAGGGCGCGAGGGTCCAAGGCCCACGTCTCGGTTATAACCGCCCTGGTTATGGGGCCAGTCACCGCCCACATAGCGGGGAAGTTAGCCCTCATTGTGGAGCACTTTTAGGGGGGCACGTTCACCCCTGAAACCTCTATAAATAGCCCGCCGCTATGAGGAATGGACGACACAAGAAACAAGAGATAGACAACAGACTACACGCAGGCAGACAGAGAGAGAAGCAAGAGAGAGCTCAACTCTTCAGCAAGCTTGCTGCGTACAAGTTGCTCTTTGCCTACCTTCTCTTTGAGAGTTTTGGTAGACAGAGCTGTGCTACTCCTTCTACCAGCTGAAGAGAAGATCCCCGAAGGTCTAGACGGTCACCCGGTCAACGGAGAACAAGATTCACTCTCCATCGCCACTCGAAGAACCCAACCCTAAACAAAGGGAGGATTCAAGGCTCAACATCCTCCCTCCCTTATAACCGGAATACTAGTCCGTTGTAATTTTTCAATTTGATTCAAGGAAATCTTACTTCGAGCTCATACCTTCTCCGTGTGCGTACAGGGTTCATCGCCAAAATCGACTTCATCGCCTGAATCAGATTCGTCCTCGCCGGACGATGAAGACGATAGTTCAACGTGAGAAGCCTCGGCAATTGAGGCCTTGCCACCAAATACCCCAATAGTAGGGCTGGGGTCAACTGCTCGCGAGCGGGAGATTAATACAGCAGGAGACCCAGGCTGTGGTGCCTCATCTCTCCTCTCTTGAGCTGAAGAAGGCCCTGGATGAGTTGAGACCCCTGGAATCTCAACATCATCCCTTCCAACCAGGTCAGCCTCAAGTTGCTCAGCCTCATCAGTTGCAGTGGGATCATCAGCAAACTCCCCTTCTTCTAAAATTACGGGGCCCCTGCTGCGCAACCCACGAGAACGAACAAGGGGGCGTCGTCTTCCTCCTCCTCTTCTTCCCTCTGCTCTTCGATGCCGGAGGGGACGGTCTCTTCAGCCGCCAAGTCTTTCCTGGCCTTCTTGGGAGCAGGCTCAATGATGGAAGTAGAGCCCTGAGGACGCTTATGTACTGCCTGTCGACCTTTTGCTGCTCTCGGCTCCCCCTTTGACACCCTTCTGGCCTCCTTTTGAGCCGCCCGATATTCATCGACGCCTCATGAGCGCTTATTGGACGCCGACTTTGCTTCGTAAGAGGCGTTGATACTCTCAATGCATGAGTATTCCGGTGAGAAGTCAGGCATTTGGTTGGCTTGGAAGTACCAGGTGCAGAAACTGAAGCTTGTACAGCCTTTCGGCCCCTTGGGGGGCAGACGGAAAAGTGCTTCCGTCCCCCAGCCGCACTATAATACCAAGCCTGAGCACCTTCAAATAAATTCCCACTAAAGGCGAGTTGAGCATTGGGGTTGCCGACATATAATTGATCATAGCCGAACTGTCGGGCGAAGCGATTCGGCATGTACGGCTCGATCGGGCACGAATTCCCTTGCCGAAAGAGCACATACCCAGGCCAAATATTGATCAGCCACCAGAAAACTCCCGACGACAGTCTTGTGAAGTTGTCTGAACCCACCAGGTCGGCAAATTGATCCCCATAAGATGCACCAGTAATCTCGGGGAAGCAGCGATTGAGCTGGTAGTTCGAAGCAGTGATTGGTAGTGAAAAGTGCATTTTTATCATCATATTTACCATCACATTTTCATATTTATTCATTTAATTATGCACATTTATTAATAATTTGTAATTTATTGTGTGCAGGCCTCGAATTATTATTTTAATAATAAATAAAGCTTAAAGAGCCCAAAAGCCCAGATCCAAGCCCATATTTGAAGCCCAAGAGTCAAAGTGCAAATAGCAGATTGTCAAAGTGCAAATACACAAAGGGCTGAAGTTGCAAATATCAAAGATAAGGGAAGGATAGACTTCTACCCAACCCTAAACTCTTGCAGATGAGAATGAAAAGAGTGCAGAGATAAGGAAATTCGTTTAAAAGAGATTGGGAGAATTCAAAATCTAGGTAACTTGATTATCAAGTTATCTCGAAATCCCAATATGAAGAGCCAGGATCATACTTCCAGAAGCAGGCGTCCACATGGACGGATCAGGAGAAGCCACGCGACAAAGCGCGTGGCCTGACTCCACTATACTGCCGCAATTTTGCGGCAAAAGCCGCAATTTTGCGGCATTTTGGATGAATCTGAATACCAGATTTCGTGGGCAACTTCATCCGGGACTCTTCGGCCTTCTGCACCTATAAATACCCCCTGCAGTGCAACATACAGAGCGTCCAGCGTCCAGCAGAGGGCCAAAAGCTAGGGTTTTTAGGTTTTCTTCTTCTAGGTTAGATTTTATTTCCTCCATTGTAAATTTCTATTTTCTTTTTGTAAAAACTGAGAGGAGATGATGTATTCATGGAGGAAGGGATCTACTTGTACTGATGGTGACAGTCGGTGTAAGTTCTATTTTTCCACCATTGTTGAATAATCAAATCGAGGTTTGCTTTTATTTTTGTATTGTATTGTTTTATTTTCTTTTCTTCTTATTTAATCTTGTGTATCTCAGTATTTACTTCCTTCTATTTGTTCTCTAATGTCTTGCCCACCATGAGAACCAACTACTTCGAGAATACCTAGCCGAGGAAGAGCCCTTGATGGCCTATGGCGATGAACAGGTCTTCAAAGTTGCTTTTATTTCATAGTTAGGAAGGCGGACGATCCTATACGCTATGCTTGTACGCCTTCCAAGAAAAGGTAAATCATCGCAACGGTTCAAACGGTAAGCAGACTGAAGAGGTAATCTTTCTTTCTTTTCTTCCTTTAGTTTAGATCCACATCTTCCTAAATTCTTCTCTTCCACTTCACTGTAAATACCACCCATTGTAAATACCACCATCATAACTAATAAAAAAGATAAAAACTTTAGAGAAACTTACTTAACGCTTCCATCGCAGTCCCTCCCTGAGGATCACGACCCGCATAGCCTTGCTACCGTGGATTAGTATTGAGCACCTCGCACACCTTTAATTCTCAAATCTAATATTCATATTTTTGCGTGCAGGAAAAACTCAGTCAACAAATTGGCGCCGTTGCCGGGGAGGGACGGTAAGTTTATCTCTAAAACAAAATTTTAATTTTTTAACTAATTCTTTATTCTTTTCTGTTTGCAGGTTTGGAGAACAGGAAACAGAAACATAGCAGCAGCAGTGGACATATTGCTATTCTGTGCCTCTGCCCTCGAAGGCAGAGCACCAGAACCTACTATTTTGCCGCGGATCCGCGGCCAGAGCCGCAGAAACGCGGCAACAGTAGAGAACTTCTGATTGATCTTTTTGCAGGTTGCTGCAAATTGTAAATTCTGTTTACTGCTCTGTTTATTTTGTTCTGTGATATACCTGTAAATTGCTAATAATTCAACAGTAAATTATTGGTTGTTAAAAATAAAAATTGATTAGACGTTTGCATATTAGGCACGTGTCTTTTCAGTTATTTTTATTTACTGTTGAAGAGTGCTGGAGAAGCAAGGTACGTAAGCATTGCATGTAGAATAGGACTCATCTCTTGGTTGAATTTCTGCTTTGAGTGAATCTTATCTATTTATCTTGTACACTTGCACTAATTCATCTTAAGGGCATAACCTATTAACAAGATAAGGTGGGGATTTCATCACCCTTCCTTAGCCCAAAAATCATATCCTGAGCACTCACTAACCCAAGCCTAACTTAAAAATTAGTAGACGTTGGCCCTAGGGACATCTCGGACTCAATAGGAGATTATCCTAAGGGGGAACAGTGCTGGAAGTTGACTCTTGCCAAATCAGTGTCTAGGAAGGGGATTGAGGGCCGAAAGCCCGAAGATTGGTGGTTATTTAATTAAGGAACGTCTTTGACGGAAAACCTCCCACCACTCTTGCCCTGACCTGGCTGATTAACTCGTGGTCAAAATCTGCACCCGATCTCCCGTGGACAGTCTAACCAGTTAGGAGTCGTCTAGGTCATAGGTCTACCCTAACTTAGGATAGAATTTTTTTTCTTTTTGTTTGTTTATTTGTTTGTTTGTTTGTGTTGGTGTGATATGGCATATAATAATAATTTTTCCAACTTTAATCCATATTACACACCTAACTATTTTTCGGATATTACCAACCCGGCATATCATAACTTTGACCAATCTAGTGTGCCGGAATGGTCTTATCCGAATAATTATAACCCATACCCCCCATCTTATGACCATGATTTTCATACTTTCAACTCTTCACAGAGTTCATGGGGTTTCGCTTCCCCCGAGTCCAATTTTCAACCGACTTGTCCTCCGTCTCCACCTTGTCCACAATATTCCCAAGAGTCATACTCTGATCCACCTATTCAGAATAGAATACCATCTATTGGGGAAATGATAAGTATGCATGAGTCCAAGCAACAATTACCATCTATCGCAGACATGATAATGCGTGAGTCCACCAACTCACAACTTCATCATGATTACATTTCATCTTTTCAAGTCCAATCACAACACGATGCACCTATCAACTATGAAGGGATGCTTGCAGCCATGACTCAGGCTAGATTAGCCCGTGATCGTGATATAGATATGATGGTTCAATCTTTACGTTCTCACCGTTCGGCCATTTCTGATATCATTGACCACTCTCGTAGAGCCGACGAACCAAGTTGCTTTGGACAACAAGATTCTACTTCAGTCCCATCATTTGAACTTGCTGAAACTCCAATTGTTGATAATTTGGCAAGTTTTTCCTTTCCTGAAATAGAACTTGAGCATGAATATGATCATGATCTCCCACCTGATGATTCAATTCTACTTCCTGATTCAATAATGACTCCGGTGTCTCCACCTGATTTCACTTTTCCCGAGTTAACATTGGATCCTGTTCCAATTCATCATGAAATTGAGTCACCCATTTTTGATGATCATATTGAACTTGACCAATTGTGCAATTTTGAAAGTCCCATGGATAAATTGGCAAGTTCTGATTTTTATAACATTGAACCCAATGAGATATGTGACCTAGATTCTCAAATCTGTGATCAAGTTCAAATTCCCGAATCATTATTGACTCCTGTTTTGTTACCCGACTTAGGTAATCTTTTAGAGTCAGTTTTGATTCCCACACCTATCATTCCTGAACTTGAATCACCAACATTGAGTCACATGCCATTGTGGGAAGATGATTGTGGATTTGAGCTTAAACTTATTGATTTGGACCCACTTCCTG
Source organism: Agave tequilana (assembly GCA_038442645.1). Classification (NCBI taxonomy): domain Eukaryota; kingdom Viridiplantae; phylum Streptophyta; class Magnoliopsida; order Asparagales; family Asparagaceae; genus Agave; species Agave tequilana. Next base: position 33,264 of record JAVJIF010004271.1, read on the forward strand.
AACTTAGCCCGACTCCTGAGCCCTTACTTGATTTGAGCTTCTTCCCTGAGTCGGTATTCGTTCCCGCACCTATAATGTCCAAGTCAATAATTCCATCTTTCCATACTCCATTTTGGGACAAGGAGGTTGACACAATTAACTCTGAAATTTATTATGAATTTTGAAAATTTGATGGGGTGAAAATTCTAAAAAATGATTATACATATATTTTAGTGGGTTATGTAAGGAAAATTTCTGGTGGGTTCCACCAAATTATATGTTATCTTGATTGGGTAGCAACGCTTGGCCCAATTAGACCACCACCGGAACCACCACCTTAAGGTAACTTCCGCCTTCCCTTGTTCTGTTTCATGCATATATGCATTCATTCATACATTGAGGACAATGCATGAGATAAGTGTGGGGGTGGGCTTTACTAACATACTAACTTTACTAACATACTAACATAAGTAGACACTAACAAAATTTGCTAATAAAAAAAATTTTAAAAAAAAATGTTATAAAAAGGATAGTATTTTGACTTATTTTTTTGAAAGAAACCTAAGTTAGTTTTAAGGATTAGGAAAATCATGATTAGGATTTCTAAAAACTTGGTCAAAATAAATAAATTGTTGAATTTTTAAGTATAGGAGAGAAATTGAATAAGTAGTTAGTCTTAATTTTTACCTTAATGAAATGTGCATACCAAATGCATATCTAGGATTCTAAGACAAAGACCTTGTGCCTCATAAAAAAAAAAAGAAAAAAAAATCACCAATTAAGCTGATACATGTGCCTCAAGAAGCATAAGTACTCATGCCTAAAGGTGAGTAAATAAAATAAAGTCCTTAGTTTTGGGACCTAGTTCACTCGAATTTGAGTCCGCGGGGTGTTTTCTCACCTGGTGCCCTAAGCCAATCGGTTTGGGAGTCATCGACTTTAAGTTCGTTACATGGGTGGATTAGAAAGCCTAAGAAGACTAAGAAATATAATATATGTATTAACACATCTAATAATCAATTAGTTAGGTATGAGGGCCTCAAGAAGCCTTGATGCTTACACGAAAGAAAATTAGATGCGTTATACATATTATTAAAAAAAAAAGAAAAAAAGAAAAAAAAATATATATAGAGGCATGAGAGTCCAAGTTAAGGAATTCCTAGTATAAATTCATAAGGATGCATATGATTTTTGGTAACGAAAAAGACTATATTAGAAGTTCAATTTTGACCCTTACCTAAAATGAAAACAATTTACTTTATAAAGACTAAGTCTAAGAATGAATAAAAATGAGGATCCTAAAACTTATAGACTACTTAGTCTCTTCAAATATAATTCAAATATTTTCCTTTTTATGGATTTTGTGGGTGTAATCCGCTGAAAACCCTCACGAGACAACACTCGTCCTCTAGGGTAACCTAAAGGTTTAACGGCTTGTTGCACATGCTAAGTGCAATCGTGATTCCTACGAAAGTGAGTTAGGTTAGATTAACTTTTCATTTCTTTTTCTTTTTCTTTGTTTTTACTCGAGGACGAGCAAAAAGATAAGTGTGGGGGTGTGATTGGTAGTGAAAAGTGCATTTTTATCATCATATTTACCATCACATTTTCATATTTATTCATTTAATTCTGTACATTTATTAATAATTTGTAATTTATTGTGTGTAGGCCTCAAATTATTATTTTAATAATAAATAAAGCTTAAAGAGCCCAAAAGCCCAGATCCAAGCCCATATTTGAAGCCCAAGAGTCAAAGTGCAAATAGCAGATTGTCAAAGTGCAAATACACAAAGGGCTGAAGTTGCAAATATCAAAGATAAGGGAAGGATAGACTTCTACCCAACCCTAAACTCTTGTAGATGAGAATGAAAAGAGTGCAGAGATAAGGAAATTCGTTTAAAAGAGATTGGGAGAATTCAAAATCTAGGTAACTTGATTATCAAGTTATCTCGAAATCCCAATATGAAGAGCCAGGATCATACTTCCAGAAGCAGGCGTCCACATGGACGGATCAGGAGAAGCCACGCGACAAAGCGCGTGGCCTGACTCCACTATACTGCCGCAATTTTGCGGCAAAAGCCGCAATTTTGCGGCATTTTGGATGAATCTGAATACCAGATTTCGTGGGCAACTTCATCCGGGACTCTTCGGCCTTCTGTACCTATAAATACCCCCTGCAGTGCAACATACAGAGCGTCCAGCGTCCAGCAGAGGGCCAAAAGCTAGGATTTTTAGGTTTTCTTCTTCTAGGTTAGATTTTATTTCCTCCATTGTAAATTTCTATTTTCTTTTTGTAAAAACTGAGAGGAGATGATGTATTCATGGAGGAAGGGATCTACTTGTACTGATGGTGACAGTCGGTGTAAGTTCTATTTTTCCACCATTGTTTAATAATCAAATCGAGGTTTGCTTTTATTTTTGTATTGTTTTATTTTCTTTTCTTCTTATTTAATCTTGTGTATCTCAGTATTTACTTCCTTCTATTTGTTCTCTAATGTCTTGCCCACCATGAGAACCAACTGCTTCGAGAATACCTAGCCGAGGAAGAGCCCTTGATGGCCTATGGCGATGAACAGGTCTTCAAGGTTGCTTTTATTTCATAGTTAGGAAGGTGGACGATCCTATACGCTATGCTTGTACGCCTTCCAAGAAAAGGTAAATCATCGCAACGGCTCAAACGGTAAGCAGACTGAAGAGGTAATCTTTCTTTCTTTCTTCCTTTAGTTTAGATCCACATCTTCCTAAATTCTTCTCTTCCACTTCACTGTAAATACCACCCATTGTAAATACCACCATCATAACTAATAAAAAAGATAAAAACTTTAGAGAAACTTGCTTAACGCTTCCATCGCAGTCCCTCCCTGAGGATCACGACCCGCATAGCCTTGCTACCGCGGATTAGTATTGAGCACCTCGCACATATTTAATTCTCAAATCTAATATTCATATTTTTGCGTGCAGGAAAAACTCAGTCAAGCAGCTAGAATGCACTTCCGAATGAAATATATATAAGTATTACACCAGCTTAAACTCTCCAACCGCTGTACGAAAGGGATAAACCCCTCACACCAAGACACCGGCGTCATCAGGGAGGGACAGTGCATAACGTACCAAGCCATTAGGTACGTGTAGGGAAGCTCAACCCGAGGGTTGGGACGCTTTACCATCGGCCTCCCCTCTGAGTCAACAATCGGCTCACCCTGGGAGTCAACCTTCTCTACCCTGCATAGACTCTGAGCTAAGGCCCGCAACCCGCTTTGAATACCGGCCGCCATGGCCGGGAGGAGGGCTATGGACTTACCATAAGCCAAGAGCACCGCCGGATACACCACGTCAGCAATGATTACCTCATGCGGCAGTGTCGGCACCACACAGCGCTTCAACCACAACATTAAGAAGCCCACTAACAGTGCCCGATTGGAGATAGGGATCCGGGCTTGGTGATGGAAACTTTCAAAAATCGTGTCAGGTTTGAAAGTATCCTCGTTCGACTCTGTGGTGTAGGAGTCTACAGAAGCCTTGATTCTGTCAGCAATCTCTTCGTCGGAGCTGGGAGCCAGTCGGGTCACTGGTTGGTCCTTCTGATTGACACCATTAAAAAAGTAGCTTGCCCAAGACAGCTGCTTAACTCCCCTCGTCCTCCAAGAGGTTATCTGGCCGCAAATGTGGAAGTGACATAACACCTCCCAATAAGTCTCGTACACCCGAGGAAACTCTTTCTTCAAGAGGTGAAGCTCCTCAGAGGTTGGGACGTATTCCTCATAGGGAGTGTCTCCCATTGCCAGTCCCGAGACTTCGTGCAACTCATGCAGGGCAAGACCCATCTCTCTGACCGGAGTGAAGAATGTCCCCGTCAGAGGATTTTAACGCTCCAGGATCCCAAAGAAATTTTGAGAACTCGGTGGAATGCCATACTGCACGGCCCTGACCGCTTGGTACAATTCCACATGCTCCAACAGACCTCCAAGATCGGCAAGGATAAAGCTCACCATCTTGCCCCACCAGTACTTGTCAGTGGAATGAATCCACCCAAGCGGACGAAAATCGACCGGAAAGTCACCCCCCGCTTTCATGAATACATTAATGAAGGTGGTGCCGAGTTTAGGAGTTTCTCCTACTGGGTGATCAGACCTGAGCAGCCCGGGAAACAGGCCGAAAACCTCCTTTTCATGACTAGCATTATATACCTTCCTGGAGCCCAGGCTGCCGAGAGCAATCTCGGGGACAGGTCGGGAAATCTCCCACGTCATCTTCCGAGGGACAGACATGTGCTGGAGATAAGATAGGGGGTACATTCTCTCCATGTTTGGAAGAAAGAACCTTCTACCCTCTATCTGACGAAGCCATTTATAATCTCCGTCATGCAAAGTATAGCCACCCTCGTTGATGTTGTCTCCGAAGAAGAAGGCAGGTTTCTTCATCGGAACGCGAGAATTCGTTGTGAATGCCGCGTCAGTCATGAGCTCCCGGAGGGTCGCCAGGTCAACATTGGAGAGCCTCTCCCTTCGCTCCTTCGACTTATCAGTAGTCACGGAAGCAGTCCTTTGCAGCACGAAGGTTAAATCACGGTCAACACCACCTACGTGCCCGAAGTGGCACTTCTTGGAGAGTGGATTGGAGGAATATCACACTGTATAAGAAAATGACACTTGATCAGAAATCTAAAATGAAAACGATTAAGTGTCTATAATTCAGACGCAGAAGAGATTCCAGACGCAGAGATTGTCAAAATCCACGTCCGGACCTGAGGACCGTGAGGCCAAAATGGAGTCCGCGTTTTGAAAATCTAAGACTTATGAAAAATCTCTAAGTACTTGGACTCAGGCACAAGATTCATGAAAATCAGCGTCTGATGTCACAAAATGCAAGAATCAAGTCTGCGTCCGAATCTTTCACAATTAGAAATATTCTAAGTGATGGGTCCGGAACGCAAGGCTTACTGGGGCCTTGTGTTCAGCAAGCAGACGCAGATTCGAGAAGATAAGAACAACAGGGGTCATCAAGCCTGCACCGTGCTCATCAACTCAAGAACCGCGTCCGAAGATCAAACACAGATTTGAGCCCGCGGTGGCGATTCATATTCAAAAGGAGATTTAAGAGTTACGAGAACTCTATAAACTCTTTTAATGGCAAGCATCAAGCCTGCGCCGTGCTCATCAACTCAAGAACCGCGTCCGAAGATCAAACACAGATTCGAGCCCGCGGTGGCGGTTCATATTCAAAAGGAGATTTAAGAGTTACGAGAACTCTATAAACTCTTTTAATGGCAAGCATCAAGCCTGCGCCGTGCTCATCAACTCAAGAACCTGGTCCGAAGATCAAACACAGATTCGAGCCCGCGGTGGCGGTTCATATTCAAAAGGAGATTTAAGAGTTATGAGAACTCTATAAACTCTTTAATGGCAAGCATCAAGCCTGCGCCGTGCTTATCGACTCAAAGACTACGTATGAGAATCAAACACGGTTTCGAATCCGCGTTGGCGGTTCTTCTTCAAAAAAAAGGGGATTTTTTTTTAGAGTTACAAGAACTCCATAAACCCTTCTAATGGCGAAAATTAAGCCTGATAGGCGTTATACCTGAGATAGGGGCTTCCTGCATCGAGGAACCGCCCCTTTGAGTCTCAGCGACGACCGCCTTTGAAGATGAGGCAGTTAGCTTGGCCTTGGGTGCCATTGTTAATCAAGAATCCGATGTTAGATGAAGAAGAAGAGAACAAAGAGAGTTCTTTCTCAAAACCCTAGCAGATGCACGCGAAGACGAAATAGAGGTTAATGATGACTCTCTCGATGACTGTTGTCATTTATAGGCACGGTGATTCGCAAAGATACGCGGCGCTTGGCTCGATTGACTCAACATCGAATCGTCTTTTGACGCGTGGACAGCGCATTTAATACAGCGTGAAGTTCGCATGCCGAAAAGCAGATGTCCCGTCGGTTCCGCAAGACAAGTGGCAGTGCACTCATGGCATGGCGCGATTCGCACCCAACAGTCGCGCCTCTTCAATGGACGCATCCCTTCAGCACAGCCATTGTTGCGTCCAGAAAGTCGCGTCTTTTCTCCAAAAAGATGCGTCTCTTCGAATTTCGCATCCTTCCAATCAGGCCAAGAATCACGTATGTCTTGTGGAATATCAGTCGCATTTTCATTCCAAAAGATGCAGCCCTATGAAAGTCGCATCTTTAAAAGCTAGCATTCGGTCCTTGCTTCTGCAAAGCAGTTCAACAGTACACTGCCACACGCAGACGACTGCCCACCCCTGGTTTAAGGTGCACCAATGACAAACTCAAAAGCATCGGGGATGTTTAGACTGTGTATCTAGACACTCCACCCGATCAGTTTTGACGGCTTCGAAGAGTTCTACAGTACACTCAAGAAGGCCATACTCCAAACAAGATCGAGCCCGGAGCATTGTCAGTCCAATCATAAGAGGGGATTCAGCTAGAGTCTAAAGTATTTCGAAATCCATCCCAGCTAACTGCGGAATATTGAAAACTTTGGAGGGGGTTCTATAGGCTGTCTAAAAATCATTAAGACAAAGTCGTCAAAAGCAGAGTCCCAAACTCCAGACGCAGGGCTAATCTCAGTCGCACTGCAGCACCAAGGCGCGAGGGTCCGAACCCGCGTCTCAGCATCAAGGCGCGAGGGCTGAACCCGCGTCTCAGCATCAAGGCACGAGGGTCCGAACCCGCGTCTCAGCATCAAGGCGCGTGGGTCCATACCCGCGTCTCAGCATCAAGACGAGAGGATCCGAATCCGCATCTCAGCATCAAGGCGCGAGGGTCCAAACCCGCGTCTAAGCAGCCCAAAGGCGCGAGGGTCCAAACCTGCGTCTCAGCATCAAGGCGCAAGGATCAAAACCTGCGCCTCGGTTATAACTACCCTGGTTATGGGGCCGGTCACCGCCCACATAACGGGGAAGTTAACCCCTCATTGTGGAGTATTTTTAGGGGACACGTTCACCCCTAAAACCTCTATAAATAGCCCCGCCGCTATGAGGGGACACACACACACGGACGCGGAGAGAGAGAGAAGGAAAGAGAGTCCAACTCTTCAGCTAACTTGCTGCGTACAAGTTCGCCTTTGCCTACAATCTCTTTGAGAGTTCCGGTCGACAGAGCTGTGTTACTCTGTCAACCATCCGAAGAGAAGATCCCCGGAAGGTCTTGACGTTCACCCGGTCAACAGAGAACAAGATTCACTCTCCATCGCCACTTGAAGAATCCAGCACTAAACAAAGGGAGGATTCAAGACTCAACATCCTCCCTCCCTTGTAACTGGAATACTAGTCCGTTGTAATCTTTCGATTGATTCAAGGAAACCTTACCTCGAGCTCGTATCTTTCCCACGCGTACAGACATATACAGTTTATATATGCTTGGATAAATATATTTCATTTACTATTACTGCCTGTATGCTTGCTTTGAATACACGATCCAGTGATTTTCCTGTACACGCGCGTTTGCCTGAGCATGCTATTTGGCATTCATTTTACGTACTCGTTAGGTTATTTTTCTGACAACCATAGACCTACATGTTCAGATTTCAAAGCTTGGACCTTGGTGAAGTTCCTGTTGCTGATCCGAGTGGCGCAGTGGAAGCGTGAAGAGTTGATAGCAGATCCTCCTGACTTATCGCTTTTGGTTGGCTCTTAAGATTCCTTCTTACTACTCGAGAGCTTCTACAACTTTTGGTCCGTATAAATCTATTGTAAATCATATTTTGTATCTTAGGTACAACCTGCACAAAAAATACAGAATTTTAGGTCTAAGAAGAAAGATGTGCAAGTGCTCAATTCTTACCGCTATAGCAAGTGACTATGCGGGTCGTGATCCACAAGGAGGGTTTTGCGATAGAAGCGTTTATGTTCTTTATTGAAATCTTATGAACACAAAATGAGAGTTCTTCTCTGTTTTTAAGTTAAGAAAATGAAAAAGAAAGTTATGTTAAAGTTAAGAAGAAAGTGGTAGAATAGAAAGTGGAAAAAAATCAGAAAATGAAAGAAGCGACTATGTACAAATGAGTTTGGGAAAGAAGAGTGAAAATGGTTTGGAAGAGGTATTGTTGGTGATTTAATTTACAGAAATAAAAGAAAAGAAATACAAATAATTACTCACCTTCTTTCCAACAAAAGCTTACCTTGAGTCTTTGCGACGATGTTACCTTGAATTGGAGGCAATCAGCGAATAGCCCATAAGAGTAGATTTTTGGTCTCTTCCACATTACATCATCAAGACTACTTCAAGTATAAAATGATACAGAGAGACTCACAATTCCATCGTCATGAGCTATCGGTGGCACTCGCAAAGGCAAGGCTCTTTCGATGCTTTAGACTCACTTGGAAGACAGTTGTACCAAAAAGAAAAGTGAAGTAGAAAAGAAGAAGAAGAAGCAGACTAAAAGAAAGTACTTACAACGAAAAAAAACATCGATTTGATTTCATAACAATCAAAGAAAAGAAAGAAAACCTTACACCATTGTCACTATAGCTCAAGCTTCATTCTTGTTCTTCGATGAAAGTCTGATCTCCTCTGGATTACATATATAAAAACTAAAATTACATGAAAAAGAAAAACAAAAACCTAAACTAAGAAATGAAAAACTAGTCTAAATCCTAACTCTGCCTTGGCGTCCCCTTTTCAGTGCAAGTACAGGCCTTTTATAGGCAAAAACCCAATCTATAGGATCCCGGGGAGGTCGGGGGAGCAAACGCTCCCCCTAACTCCCCAACAATGCCGCGAAAACGCGGCTTTGGCCGCGTTTCCGTGGCCAGGGTGTGGCCAGGTGGCCACACCCTGTTGGTGGGTCTCCCCGGGTTTCCCTTCTGCATTTATCTTCAGTTGGTTTCTTCGTTTGGGTCCAGGATTCTGACGAAATGGCCTTTGATTCTTGGCTTTAACCGATCGATTCTGAGAGGATTCTTCTCAATCGGTTTTTAACCTCTTGATTTTTGCCCTGATTTCTTGAGTGCGAATTAATTCTGATTTAATTCAGAATTTTGGTGGGCTTTGGACTCATTTCTCTTCATCTCCTTAAAGATTGGGCCTGCAAATAAATTAAACAATTAATTAGGACAATGCAGGCTTTTATTCTATAATAAGTATGTAAATATGATACTAAATATACAACATTAGTGACCAATCACACCCCCATACCTATCTTTTGCTCGTCCTCAAGCAAAACAACTAAACTATACTAAGGATTATTAGACCACTTTCGCAGGTCGCGCGATTGCACTGAGCATGTGCAACAAGCCGTTAAACCTCTAGGTTTCCCCTAGAGGACGAGTTTTGTCTCGTGAGGGTTTTCAGCGGATTGCACCCACAAAATCCATAAAGAAAGGGAAATAAAGAGTTAGTATTTTCGAAAAGCATTTTGAAAGAGAAAAATATTTGAAATATGATTGTAAGATCTAAGCAATCTATAAGTTATAAGAAAATCGAATTTTTCATTCCTAAACTTAGTCTCTATTCAAAAATTTGTTATCAATCAAAGTAAGGAGTCAAATTGTACTTATCATCTAGTCTATTACTTTACCCTAAGTCATATGCACCTTGTGATTGTGAAAATTTTGACTAAGGGTTCAATAACTCTAACTCTTATGCCTTATTTATATATATATATATATATATATATATATATATATATATATATATATATATATATATATATATTTGTGGTGTTATTCCTTAGTTTTATTAGGCTTTCTAATTTGCCCATGTAACGAGCCTTTAATCGATGACTCCCAAACCAAACGGTCTTAGGGCACCGGGTGAGAAGACACCCCTAGGACTTAAGGACTCGAGCAAACAAGGCCACAAAACTAAGGATTTTATTATATGAACCTCTTTTAGGCGTGAATACTTATGCTTTATTAGGCACAAATACCCAGCTTAATCAGAGGATTTTATATATTTTTTTTTAAACTTATCTAATTCTCTTTCGCATAAATACTAAGGCTCTTAGGCCAAAGCACCTAGCTAATCAATAATTAGACTTGTTCATTTCTTTCTTTTTTTTCTTTTTTTTTTTATAAGGCATAAGAATCTTTGTTTTTGAACCCTAAGTGTGTAAGTGTATGAAGTGTGCATATTTCATCAAGGTAAAGATCAGGACTAAATTACTTTGACAAATTTTCTTCCTAACCCTAAAAATCAAACAAATAATCTTATTTTCACCAAGTATAAGAAATCCTAATTTGGATTTTCCTATTCCTTAAAATTAACTTAATTTCTTACAAAAATAAGTCAAAATATTGTTTCTATTTTTCAAAAAGTTTTTAATAAAAAGAAAAACCTAAGTTATGTTAGAACCCTCCCCCACACCTATCTCATGCATTGTCCTCAATGTATGAATTAATGCATAGATACATGAAAAAGAAGAAAGGGAAGGAAAGTGTTACCTTAAGGTGGTGGTTCCGGTGGTGGTCTAATTGGTCCACGAAACGCGGCCCAATCAACTTTTCTTGGGTCTCGGAGGAACCCACCAGAAATATCTTTAATATAACCCATTAAAAAGATAAATCTATGAAGAATTTTTATTAAAAATTTAACCCCATCTAATTTCCATATTCCATAACTAATTTCGGAGTCAAATGTCAACCACCTCGTCCCAGAATGGAGTATGAAATGATAGAACGGTTGACTTGGACTCAGGAAGGACAGGAACTAATACCGATTCAGAAAGGTTACTTAAGTCAAGTAAAGGTTCAGGAGTCGAGATTGGTTCAAGAAGCGGGTCCAAGTCAAGAAGTTGAAACTCAAGTCCACATGTATTTTCTAACAATGGGATGTGACCTAATATGGGTGATTCCAGTTCAGGAATGATATGTGGAGGAATCAAAACTGACTCTAAAATATTACTCAAGTTTGGTAACAAAACAGGAGTCAATATTGATTCAGAAAGTTGAACTGGATCACAGATTTGGGAATCTAAGTCACATATCTCATTGAGTTCAATATCAAAAAATTGAGAACTTGCCAATTTGTCAATAGGATTTTCAAAATTGTATAATTGGTCAAGTTCAATATGATCCTCAAAGATCGGGGGTTCAATTTCATGATGAATAGGCATAGGATCCAACGTTGACTCGGGGAAAAGATCGAAATCAGGTGAAGATACCGGAGTCATAATCGAATCAGGAAGTAGAATTGAATCACTCAGTTGGGGTTCAGGATCATATTCATTTTCAAGTTCTATTTCAGGAAAAGGATAACTTGCTAAACTGTCAATATCTTTTTCAAAATTTGGAGTTTGGGCAAGTTCAAATGGTTGTTCTGAAATGGAATCTTGATTTCCAAAACTACAGGACTCTTCGGCTCTAACAGAATGGTTAGTGACATCAGAACTGGTCCAACACTGAGAATGTAGAGATTCGACCATCATATCTATGTCACGATTACGAGTGTTTTGAGCCTGAGTCCTGGCTTCAAGCATCTTTTTATAGTTGATAGGTTCATTGTTTTGATGAAAAGATGAAGAATTGTCTTGGAAGTGGTAGTGAAATTGTGAGTCCATCAGATTTTGGGATTTGTGTTTGGACTCACGCATACTCATTTTCAAAATTGATGGTTTTCTATTTTGGACGGGTGGAACTGAGTATGAATCTTGGAAATATTGTGGACTAGATGGAGAAGGAGGACAAGTTGGTTGATAATTATGCTCGGGGGAGGTGAATCCCCACTGACTCTGTGAAGAGTTGAAATCGTTATGAAAATTATAGTCATACGATGGGGGACATGGGTTATATTGATTCGGATAAGACCAATCCGGCACACTAGGTTGGTTAAAGTCATGATATGCCAGGTTGGTAATATCCGAAAAAGAGTTTGATGTGTAATATGGATTATTATTGAAGTTGAAAAAATGTTATTATAGGTCATATCACACAATGGAATACAAACAAAAAGAAAGAAAAACAAACAAATAAACAAACAAAGAAAAAGAAAAAAAATTCTAACCTAAGTTAGGGTAGACCTATGACCTAGACGACTCCTAACTGATTAGACTATCCACGGGAGGTTTAATGCAGACCTTGACCACAAGCTAATCAGCCAGGTCAGGGCAAGGTTGGTGGGAGGTTTTCCGTTAAAGACGTTCCTTAATTAAATAACCACCAACCTTCGGGCTTTCGGCCCTTAATCCCTTTCTAGACACTGATTTGACAAGAGTCAAATTCCAACACCTTTCCCCCTTAGGATAATCTCCTAATTGAGTCCGAGATGTCCCTAGGGCCAACGTCTACTCATTTTAAGTTAGGCTTGGGTTAGTGAGTGCTTGGAATCTGATTTTTGGGCTAAGGAAGGGTGATTAAATCCCCACCTTATCTTGTTAATGGGTGGGCCCTTAAGATCAGTTTGTGCAAGTGTACAGGATATGTAAATAAGATTCACTCAAAGTAATGAAATCAACTAAGAGATGAGTCCTATTCTACATGCAATGCGCACGTACCTTGCTCCAGCACTCTTCAACAGTAAAATAAAAGAATTGAAAAGACACGTGCATAAAAATGCAAACGTCTAATCAATTTTTTTAGCTTTTCAATAAACGTTTTACTGTTGATTATTAGCAGGCTTATGTGATGGCAAAAAAGTAAAGTTGCAGAAAACTAGAATTTGCAAAGCAAGCAGCCCTGCAAAAAGACAGTTAGTAGTCCACTCCTTTTTGCCGCGTTGTCGCGGCTTTGGCCGCGGATCCGCGGCAAAGCAGAGGGCACTTGGTCTCTGCTTTCTAGAGCAGAGGCCCAAGGCCACTTATATGTTACTGCAACTTTAATTTCCTGCTTTGCTTGCCCTATAACCTGCAACAGAGAAGAAAATTCATTTTACTTCTAAAAAATTTTCAATAAAAATTCAGATTTCAATAGAAACGTTACCATCCCCGGCAACGGCGCCAAAAATTGACTGAGGTACAACCTGCACAAAAAAATACAGAATTTTAGGTCTAAGAAGAAAGATGTGCAAGTGCTCAATTCTTACTGCTATAGCAAATGACTATGCGGGTCGTGATCCACAAGGAGGGTTTTGCGATAGAAGCGTTTACGTTCTTTATTGAAATCTTATGAACACAAAACGAGAGTTCTTCTATGTTTTTAAGTTAAGAAAATGAAAAAAGAAAGTTATGTTAAAGTTAAGAAGAAAGTGGTAGAATTGAAAGTGGAAAAAAAATCAGAAAATGAAAGAAGCGACTATGTACAAATGAGTTTGGGAAAGAAGAGTGAAAACGGTTTGGAAGAGGTATTGTTGGTGATTTAATTTACAGAAATAAAAGAAAAGAAATACAAATAATTACTCACCTTCTTTCCAACAAAAGCTTACCTTGAGTCTTTGCGACGATGTTACCTTGAATTGGAGGCAATCAGCGCATAGCCCATAAGAGTAGATTTTTGGTCTCTTCCACATTACATCATCAAGACTACTTCAAGTATGAAATGATACAGAGAGACTCACAATTCCATCGTCATGAGCTATCGGTGGCACTCGCAAAGGCAAGGCTCTTTCGATGCTTTAGACTTACTTGGAAGACAGTTGTACCAAAAAGAAAAGTGAAGTAGAAAAGAAGAAGAAGAAGCAGACTAAAAGAAAGTACTTACAACGAAAAAAAATATCAATTCGATTTCATAACAATCAAAGAAAAGAAAGAAAACCTTACACCATTGTCACTATAGCTCAAGCTTCATTCTTGTTCTTCGATGAAAGTCTGATCTCCTCTGGATTACATATATAAAAACTAAAATTACATGAAAAAGAAAAACAAAAACCTAAACTAAGAAATGAAAAACTAGTCTAAATCCTAACTCTGCCTTGGCGTCCCCTTTTCAGTGCAAGTACAGGCCTTTTATAGGCAAAAACCCAATCTATAGGATCCCGGGGAGGTCGGGGGAGCAAACGCTCCCCCTAACTCCCCAACAATGCCGCGGAAACGCGGCTTTGGCCGCGTTTCCGCGGCCAGGGTGTGGCCAAGTGGCCACACCCTTGAAAAACACCTAGAGGGGGGGGGAGTGAATAGGTGTAAGTGCTAATCTAAGAAACTAAATGAAAACTAAGTGCGCTAAATGCGGAAGCTAATGCAAATTATGCACAAACTAATACAATACAACAAGTGTAGCCGAATTCCCCTTGCGAGGCTCTGGACTAACTCCTCTTGATTCCCCTAGATATGGGTTGAGGCGCTATGTGAAGCTCTTGTTGGATGAGTATAGGTGATGCACAAACACACAAGCAATTCACAATGTGCACACACAATCAAGCCAAGCATATAAGAATGAATTGCAATATAAAAGATGCAAGGCAACACAAGCAATGTATAAGATATGAATGAATCAATGCTCAACACAAGCAAGTATGATATGATGATGAGTATGATGCTTTGCACAATGTAAATGAGAGAGAGTTAGAGAGACAATGGATCACAACGCAAACACCAAGATTTGTTTCGAGGTTCGAGCACCTTGCTCTACATCCCCGCCTACACCACCGTGTAGGATTTCCACTATCTCAACTCCCACCGAGGGAACCTCTACCGAAGAGGATTTCTTACAACTCTAGGAGTACCAAACTCCTCTCTCAACAACAACCTCCTCACAACCGAGGGGTTAGGCCCGTAGCCAATACAACAACCAATCCACACACCTCTACCGAAGAGGCTCACAACCAAACTCCACCTCTACCTAAGAGGGATCCACAACACAATCACCCGATCACCTCTACCGAAGAGGGATTCACAAATATAAGGGTGTTTACAACAATGAGGTTTACAACAAACAACCTCAAACACTTCTCTTTCTTTTTCTCTTATCTTTTTCCACAAAAACAAGATCCTAATAGTTTAGGATAGAAGATAGCTCAAGTGTGGAAAACAAGTGTTTTTGAAAACAAGCAACAAAGAAAAATCTTTGGGAAAATACTTGCAATATGATAGAATTGAAGATCTAAGCAAAAATCCCAAAAACCTATTTTCTTTGATTTTCCAAAAACCCTAAAACAATAAAGATGAGAAGTTTTTGCACTTAAAACTCTTTTGAAAACTCTTTTAAACACTTCAGAAAACTAGTATTTTTTCTCTTAAAAAACTTGGCTAAAATCCCCAAAGAGATGGGGTTTATATAGCCCTTATACAAAACTAGCCGTTAGGCTGAGTTGGCAGTCTGACAGACTGCGGTCGACGGTCCGGTCGACCGCCAACGGTCAGAAATATGACCGTTGGGCAACTGCGGTCGACCGGCCCGGTCGACTGATAAAACCCGAGAGCAGAGCTCTCAACTCGGTCGACCGTCCCGGTCGACCGTGTCTGTGCCTAACAGACGTGCACGTCTGTGCACGTCGATCGACCGTAACGGTCGACCGGCACTTGGTGCGGTCGACCGTCACGGTCGACCGACCAGCCTGTCAGCACAAAACAAGGTCAGAAAATTTTGGAAAAATATTTTATAAAAACCTTTTATCATTTCTGAAAATTCCATAAAACTTGTTTTATCATTTTATATTGAAACATAAACATGTGATAAAAATTTCAAGACAATATATCAACATATCAATTCATTTTTGAGTCTTGCAAATTTTATCAAAAACAAAACCTTGTATTTTGTCAAACTTGATTTTTCCAAAACTGAATAGGGATATCAAAATAAGTTTGTTTACCAAGTTAAAGCATGTATGTATAAATAGAAAACATCTACTATACATATAACATATGTAAACTTGTTTTGATCAACTATTCATAAAAACCAAATATCAAATCATAAAACGTGTGTGTTTTGTGTTCACTTGAGCATATCAACTAAACTAAGCTTTACAAATGGATCTAAAACTCTATCAAAACTAGGATACCTAAGTCTTCTTGACGATCTTCATCTTCAAGTAGACTTGCTCCAAAACTCCATCCATGGGCTAGGCAAAGTGTGAACTTGAAGCTTTGGCCCTGAAATCACCATGAATAGCTTCTAAACTCCTTGTTGAAGCTAATCACCAACTAATATCCTGTTAATGATCTGGAACTTAGAAACACAAGAATATTAGTAAACATAACTACATGAGTTGATCATCATCAAAACTAGAGTGGAAGGCCATTGGGCCAACAATCTCCCCCTTTTTGATGATGACAAAACTCATGGAGTTATATATGCATGGATTAAAGATAAGCTTCAAGGAAGCTCCCCCTTAACTCATGCATAGGGATAAACAATAAATATATGCAATGAATGTTAAACATGAAACATGCGTATGCATAAACAATAAATGGTTCTAGATATCAAATGGAATATTCAAAACAAAATAAGCTATAGATACCAATTACAAAGCAAACTCTATATATCAATTAAACTTAATATTCTTGAGATTAAAACATAATATATGCATATAAAACATAAGCATGCATATAAAACTCAAATACTTCTCCCCTTTTTGTCAATCATCAACAAAGGGGTAAACAATCAAAACCATAGATAAAATGAGGGGTAAAAATATTTCTCCCCCTTTTTGTCAATCAAAACAATGCAAACAATGTTCTCCCCTTTTTGTCTAAAACAAAAAAAATCAATAAGGGGTGACTACAAACATGATATCAATTAAAAAATATGTCAATGAAGTATCTTGATACCAATAAACAAGGATCAATATATGTTATATGCTATATACATTCATGAAGAGGAAGACGCTAAGTTAGCTTCCCTACACATATGCATTACATGAAGAAAGGATGACAAGCCCCAATTCACATAACACATATTATGTAATGCATAAGAGGAGATGTGAAGCTCCCCCTACACACGTATATCATATAAAGAAGAGTTGTCAAGCTCCTCAATTTATAATATACTCAACATGAATCTATATGTAAGAGAGATGTTAAGCTCTCCTTGCATATAGGAAATACAAATCAAAACTTTGAATATTTTCTTTAAACAAAATTTGAAAATACCAATTGTAATTAAACATAAGTCTTGAATTCTTAAACATGAATCTTGAAACCAAATGTATTCAAAATTTGTTATGTTTAACCAATTGAAAAGATTTTACATAGAGACATTGATACCAATAGTAAGAATTGTTCATTTTAAAAACATATAATTTGATGTTGATATCATATATTTAAAATAACAACTTTTAATCATAGAGAGTGGAAGTACAAATACCAATTGAAATACAAAATCAAGTTTTCTCCCCCTTTATGAAATACAAACTAAAGTCATGCATAGTCTTGATAATAATTTAAAAGTAATCAATTTAAACAAAATTGAAACTCAAGCACTAGCATAAACACAAACATATATATGTATGAAAAATAGATACCAATAGAAATTGATATACTTGGAATTTAAAGCATACATACATACAAAACATATATGAGTATACAAGAAGATCAAAATGATACCAATTGAAAGAGTTCAATGATACCAATTGACATAACAATAAGTTCAAGTGTATACATCATATTCTCTACCACCCAATCATAATTCAAGTTTTAAAGATTTTCAATTTAGGGCATACATGAACATGATCTCCCATCCTACCGCCCTTGGAAGGTAGGGGTTTTCAAAAATAGATTAGAAAATGTAGTTTTGTTTGAAAATCTCTACCATATGAAGAATACCGCAACTAGTTAAATGGAAAAATTTGTTAACTAGTACGAAATCCTTCAAGCAAGGAATAAAACAAAATTGTTTTTCATAAACATGAAATTCACATCATATCAAACACTCAAGTTCAATTAGGCATAAATAAGACTCATGAAAACAAAACATGATCAAGTAATAGATATGAGTGTACAAATGAAACATGAAGATCACAATCATGAAAATTAGGCAATAACCTCAATTATTCCTTAAAAACATGAAAACATGAAAAATCATCAAAACTCATTTAATCTTCAAGGCATATGTATGTCTAATACAAACTAAAGTATACATACATATCCAAAACATAACGAGTCCACAAGAATATATGCATGAAGGCACGTGGCTCAAAAAGAATGTATATGTATAAGATTAGTTTGGATAAGATAGACATATACATGAAGTTAAATATTGACACAAAAACATGAAAATGAAAATCTACATCTTTACTAAAAGCAATTTTCATTTCAAGGTATATGTATGTCTTGTCCAACATGAAGTATACATACATATCCCTAAACACAATTTAGTCTATAAATAGATTTGCATGAAAGGCAAATGACTCAAGGGGTATACATGTATATCTTAAAGTTTGGCAATACAAACATATACATGAAGTGAAATACACAATCATAAAACAAATTCAAAAATGGGAATACAAGTTTAAAATGTATGAATCATCAAAACTAGACTATACTAGCACATCTAATGGGAACAAACAAGCATTCAATCCCAAACATATATAGATTTGTTTGTAGCCCATCATATGTACAAATATATAACTAGTCTTAATGAAAACAAACATCTAAACATATATTCAAAACATGAAGCATTAAAACACAATATAAAAATCATCATGATAGAACTAAAACATGATTACTATGTAAATTCACATGTATTAGATTCATGATGTACATTATAGCTTAAACAAAAGTGAGAACACTAAGAATGGGTTCATACAAGCATGTGTGTCTCAAATACTATATATGTATGTCAAGGATCTAATAAACATGGAATGAACATACTAATCCAAAGACATAAAAAAAAAATGCTATAAACTATCAAAACATGCTATAAACAATGAAGTGGAAAGCATGTAAACATAATAAATGGGAGTAAAGGATTGTTATCAAAACCGAAAAAACAACTCTCCTTGTCTCCAAAACATGGTGGTTATCTCCACCAAATCTTCCCTTGAAAGTGATGCATCCAATTTGAATTCCATGAAGTCCGGAACGCATCCACTCCAAGGTGTCATCACTCTCACGTCATGTGAGAGCCCACACCTACATCAAAAATAATAGGAGGGGTGGTCTTTGGTACCCATCTCTTATTGGGTCCATGGGGGTTAGTCTCATTTCTAACCCAAACAAATTTCTTTGCTAAATTCTCAACATGTAAACGATCATAGAAAAATTTAGCAAGATGGCCTTTTCGGCCACAATGTGTACATGTGTACACATGAGCATACTTGTGTTGATGGTGTCCGTGTGAAGCATGTGTATGCCGTGATGGGTGTGCATGCATAATGGATGGAACTTGTTTCTTTCGAACCAAGGTTTCCAACCGTGAGTGGTTCATGGCACATTGGCTCATAGTGGAGCCCAAACAATCAACCTTCTTCTTAAGCAAACAAATATCATCATTAATCTTAGAAGAAGAAGTGTGGCATGCAATAGGTGAAGTGTGTGATACTACCCTAGCATGGCAAACATGTGCATCAATCTTATTTTGCAAAACAATATTTTTCTTTAAACAAACATCTAGATCATTTGAAATAGAAATAATTTTATTTTTCAAATCAACATTCTCTTTTAAAACAAAATCAACTTTTGAAGACAAATTTTCATTTTTCTTCAAAAGAACATGTCAATCATTTTTAGATTTTAAAATTCATTTTCTTTAAGTGCAAGTTCTAATTGAGATCTCAATGAATCCCTTTCATTATAGACCTCAACTTTCTCTTGCAAAACATTGTTAAGTCTAGCATGCAAACTTATATTTTCTTTTTCAAGGCCTAGACTTTTCTTTTTCAAAATCTTATATTTTTCTATTAGTTTTTCACAAACAATAGAAAGTTCTTCATTTAAAGCATAGGCATCAAAATCATCACATGAAGAACTAGCATCATCACTATCTAAGTGGGATTCCGAATGTACCTCAAGGGAGTCATTCCCTTGGACCATGAAGCATTGTGAATCGGATTCGCCACTAGTCTCCTCCTCTTGTTGAATAGGCATTTGAAGCTCGGAGGTGGTGGTTGTTGTCAACTTGTTCCACACTGCAAAAGCGGAATCAAGATTAGAAACACACATAAGATAATCTTTAGGTAATGTGCTTCTAATAGCCTCTAGGGCTTGTGCATTGGCCCCTATATGATTGCTATCACTAAGGAAGGATTCCTTGGTAATGGCAAGGTAAACATGTATGCCTAGGGTCTTAAGGTACATGGACATCTTAAGCTTCCAAACAACAATGTTGGAAGGGTCAAAGCTAGGTGGGGTCATGAAGTCCATGGCAAACTAAATGTGTGCAAACAAGCAAATGCAAATGAAGATTAGCAAGCAAATGGATCACTCCTAAGATGTTAAGCCTAAGTATCAGGAGCACTAGCTCTGATACCAATTGAAAAACACCTAGAAGGGGGGTGAATAGGTGTAAGTGCTAATCTAAGAAACTAAATGAAAACTAAGTGCGCTAAATGCGAAAGCTAATGCAAATTATGCACAAACTAATACAATACAACAAGTGTAGCCGAATTCCCCTTGCGAGGCTCTGGACTAACTCCTCTTGAATCCCCTAGATATGGGTTGAGGCGCTATGTGAAGCTCTTGTTGGATGAGTATAGGTGATGCACAAACACACAAGCAATTCACAATGTGCACACACAATCAAGCCAAGCATATAAGAATGAATTGCAATATAAAAGATGCAAGGCAACACAAGCAATGTATAAGATATGAATGAATCAATGCTCAAAACAAGCAAGTATGATATGATGATGAGTATGATGCTTTGCACAATGCAAATGAGAGAGAGTTAGAGAGACAATGGATCACAACGCAAACACCAAGATTTGTTTCGAGGTTCGAGCACCTTGCTCTACATCCCCGCTGATTGGTAGTGAAAAGTGCATTTTTATCATCATATTTACCATCACATTTTCATATTTATTCATTTAATTCTGCACATTTATTAATAATTTGTAATTTATTGTGTGCAGGCCTCGAATTATTATTTTAACAATAAATAAAGCTTAAAGAGCCCAAAAGCCCAGATCCAAGCCCATATTGAAGCCCAAGAGTCAAAATGCAAATACACAAAGGGCTAAAGTTGCAAATATTAAAGATGAGGGAAGGATAGACTTCTACCCAACCCTAAACTCTTGCAGGATGAGCATAAAAGCCAAAGATAAGAAGGAAATTCATGGATAAAAGATTTGAGATACTTGAGATCAAGGTAACTTGATTACTAAGTTATCTCGAAATCCCAAGATGGAGAGCCAGGATCACACTTCCAGAAGCAAAAGCCCACATGGACGGACCAGGAGAGGCCACGCACCAAAGCGCGTGGCCAGACGTCACCACAATGCCGCAAAAACGCGGCAAAAGCCGCAGAATTGCGGCAAAGTGGATGAGTTAGAATCCCAGATTTCGTGGGCAAGTTCATCCAGGACTCCTCGGCCTTCTTCACCTATAAATACCCCCTGCAGTGCAACGTACAGAGCGTCCAGCGTCCAGAAAAGGGCCAAAAGCTAGGGTTTAGTTTCGTTCTTTCTTCTAGTTTTGTAATTAGGGTTCTTTTTATTTTCAAGAGAGGGAGATGGCTATGTTGAGGGTGACACTGATGTATGCTTCTCTTCTCCATTGTTTCAAGTAATGAAGGTAATTTTATTTTTATTTATGTCATTGCTTTACTTTTCTTTTTGTTCTCTTTTTCTTTTCTACTTTCTTTCTGTTGATCTTTGATGAGCATGCAAGCGATTACCGAACCACAAGTATAACAAATTTTGGTGGTGCCAACGATATTCCATGGAGATGTTCTCCTCCTCGAGGCGTATCAATTCATACTTGCCCAAGGCTTGATGATCTAATGCGAACAGCGGACTGAGATCGATCCCATGATTTATGCGTTCAACGCCTCCGAAATAAGGTAGAAAGTGTTAGGTTTTCACATATTTTCTCCAACCAAGGTTAGTTTTCTTTTCTTTTTTTTATTTTATTTTTGTAGATTAAATCACTATCTCCCAATTCTTTCTTTTCCGATTCATTGTAAATACCACTTCCTTTCTAACTTAACTAATAAAAATAAAAACTTTAGAGAAACTTGCTTAACGCTTCCATCGCAGTCCCTCCCTGAGGATCACTACCCGCATAGCCCTGCTACCGCGGATTAGAATTGAGAACTTGCACATCCTATTCTTAAAACTAAAATACTATCTTTTGTGTGCAGGAAAACTCATTCAACAAATTGGCGCCGTTGCCGAGGAGGGACGGTAAGTTATTCTCTAATAATAAAAAAATTATTAACTAATTCTTTTATTCTTTTCTGTTGCAGGTACAGAGAGCAGGAAACAAAAACAGAGCAGCAGCAAGGACATACAGCAATCCAGTGCCTCTGCCCTCGAAGGCAGAGCACCTGGACCTACTAATTTGCCGCGGATCCGCGGCAAAAGCCGCGATTCCGCGGCAATAGTAGTGAACTACTAACCTGCTTTTCTGCAGGTTGCTCTGCATTGCAAAACTCTGATTTCTGCTGTGATTATATTTCTCTGTGATCACTCTGCAACTGCTAATTAATTCAACAGTAAACTATTCATTGTTTATTAAAAATTGATTAGACATTTGCATATTAGGCACGTTCTTTTTAATTATTTTTATTTACTGTTGAAGAGTGCTGGCGACAAGGTACGTTTGCATAGCATATAGATTAGGAAACACTCTTGGTTGTTTACTGCTTTCTTGAGTGATTACTTTTCTACAGCTTTACACGTACACTAATTCATCTTAAGGGCATAACCCATTAACAAGATAAGGTGGGGATTTCATCACCCTTCCTTAGCCCAAAAATCATATCCCAAGCACTCACTAACCCAAGCCTAACATAAAAATTAGTAGACGTTGGCCCTAGGGACATCTCGGACTCAATAGGAGATTATCCTAAGGGGGAACAGTGCTGGAAGTTGACTCTTGTCAAATCAGTGTCTAGGAAAGGGATTGAGGGCCGAAAGCCTGAAGATTGGTGGTTATTTAATTAAGGAACGTCTTTGACGGAAAACCTCCCACCACTCTTGCCCTGACCTGGATGATTAACTTGTGGTCAAAGTCTGCACCCAACCTCCTGTGGACGGTCTAACCAGTTAGGAGTCGTCTAGGTCATAGGTCTACCCTAACTTAGATTAGAATTTTTTTTTGTTTGTTGTATTTGTGTTGGTATGATATGGCATATAATAATAATTCCAATTTTAATCCATATTACACCCCTAACTATTATTCGGATATTACCAACCCGGCATACCCTAACTTTGACCAATCTAGTGTGCCGGAATGGTCTTATCCGAATGAATATAACCCACACCCCCCATCTTATGACTATAATTTCCATAATAATTTCAACTCGTCACAGAGTTCATGGGGTTTCGAGTCCCCCGAGTCTAATTCTCAACCAAATTGTCCTCCATATCCATCTAGTCCACATTCTTCCCAAGATTCATACTCAGATCCACCCATTCAGAATAGAAAACCATCTATCGGGGAAATGATGAGTATGCACGAGTCCAAGCAACAACCACCATCAATCTTAGACATGATGATGCGTGAGTCCACCGACTCACAACTTCATCACGATCTCACTTCCTCTTTCCAAATCCAATTCCAAAAGAGGCTTGAAGCCATGACTCAGGCTAGATTAGCTCGCGAGCATGATTTAGATATGATGGTTCAATCTTTGCGTTCTTACAGTTCGGTAAATTCTGATATCGCTGACCACTCTCTTAGAGCCGACGAACCAAGTTGCTTTGGACAACAAGATTCTATTTCAGTGCCATCATCTGAACTTGCCGAAACTCCAATTCTTGATAATTTGGCAAGTTTTTCCTTTCCTGAAATAGAACTTGAGCATGAAT
The DNA here is from genome assembly GCA_038442645.1 of Agave tequilana. Classification (NCBI taxonomy): domain Eukaryota; kingdom Viridiplantae; phylum Streptophyta; class Magnoliopsida; order Asparagales; family Asparagaceae; genus Agave; species Agave tequilana. The sequence goes on from JAVJIF010004271.1 coordinate 56,976, forward strand.
ATGATCATGATCTCCCACTTGATGATTCAATTTTATTTCCTGATCCAATAATGACTCCAGTGTCTCCACCTGATTTCACTTCTCCCGAGTCAACATTGGATCCTATTCCAATTCATTATGAAATTGAATCACCCATTTTAGATGATCATATTGAACTTGACCTAGATTCTCACAATCTCTTTACTTCTGAAACTGATTGTACAATTCTGACGGAAGATGTTGACCTTAGTTTTGAAGAATTGTATGGCGATGAGCTAGAATTCCTTAATATTGGAAGTAAAGAGATATCACCCATATTAGGTCACATTCCATTGTGGGAAGAAGATTATGGACTTGAGTTTCAATTTCTTGACTTGGACCCAATTCTTGAACCTAGCCCGACTCCTGAGCCCTTACTTGATTTGAGCATTTTTCCTGAGTCGGTATTCGTTCCCGCACCTATATTGTCCAAGTCAATAATTCCATCTTTTCATACTCCATTTTGGGACAAGGAGATTAAGACAATTAACTCTGAAATTTATTATGAAATTTGGAAATTTGATGGGGTGGAAATACTAAAAAATGATTATATATATATTTTAGTGGGTTATGTAAGGAAAATTTCTGGTGGGTTCCACCAAATTATTTGTTATCTTGTTTGGGCCGCATTTCGTGGACCAATTAGACCACCTCCGGAACCACCACCCTAAGGTAACTTCCGCCTTCCCTTGTTCTGTTTCATGCATATATACATTCATTCATACATTGAGGACAATGCATGAGATAAGTGTGGGGGTGGGTTTTACTAACATACTAACATAGGTAAAAACTAAAAAAAAAAAAAAAATTGCTAATAAAAAAAATTTTAAAAAAAAAAATTGTTATAAAATGGAAATATTTTGACTTATTTTTTTTGAAAGAAATCTAAGTTAGTTTTAAGGATTAGGAAAATCACGATTAGGATTTCTAAAAACTTGGTCAAAATAAATAAATTGTTTAAATTTTTGGTATAGGAGAGAAATTGAATAAATAATTAGTCTTGATTTTTACCTTAATGAAATGTGCATACCAAATGCATATCTAGGATTCTAAGACAAAGACCTTGTGCCTCATAAAAAAAAAAAAAAAAAAATCACCAATTAAGCTGATACATGTGCCTCAAGAAGCATAAGTATTCATGCCTAAAGGTGAGTAAATAAAATAAAGTCCTTAGTTTTGGGGCCTACTTCACTCGAATTTGAGTCCGCGGGGTGTTTTCTCACCTGGTGCCCTAAAGCCAACCGGTTTGAGAGTCATCGACTTTAAGTTCGTTACATGGGTGGATTAGAAAGCCTAAGAAGACTAAGAAATATAATATATGTATTAACACATCTAATAATCAATTAGTTAGGTATGAGGGCCTCAAGAAGCCTTGATGCTTACACGAAAGAAAATTAGATGCGTTATACATATTAAAAAAATAATAAAAAAAAGAAAAAAATATATATATAAAGAGGCATGAGAGTCCAAGTTAAGGAATTCCTAGTAAAAACATAAGGATGCATATGATTTTGGTAACGAAAAAGACTATATTAGAAATTCAATTTTATTTCTTACCTAAAATGGAAAACAATTAACTTTATAAAGACTAAGTTTAAAGAATGAATAAAAATGAGGATCCTAAAACTTATAGACTACTTAGTCTCTTCAATAATAATTCAAATATTTTCCTTTTTATGGATTTTGTGGGTGTAATCCGCTGAAAACCCTCACGAGACAACACTCGTCCTCTAGGGTAACCTAGAGGTTTAACGGCTTGTTGCACGTGCTAAGTGCAATCGTGATTCCTACGAAAGTGAGTTAGGTTAGATTAACTTTCATTTCTTTTTCTTTTTCTTTGTTTTTACTCGAGGACGAGCAAAAAGATAAGTGTGGGGGTGTGATTGGTAGTGAAAAGTGCATTTTTATCATCATATTTACCATCACATTTTCATATTTATTCATTTAATTCTGCACATTTATTAATAATTTGTAATTTATTGTGTGCAGGCCTCGAATTATTATTTTAACAATAAATAAAGCTTAAAGAGCCCAAAAGCCCAGATCCAAGCCCATATTTGAAGCCCAAGAGTCAAAATGCAAATATACAAAGGGCTAAAGTTGCAAATATCAAAGATGAGGGAAGGATAGACTTCTACCCAACCCTAAACTCTTGCAGGATGAGCATAAAAGCCAAAGATAAGAAGGAAATTCGTGGATAAAAGATTTGAGATACTTGAGATCAAGGTAACTTGATTACTAAGTTATCTCGAAATCCCAAGATAGAGAGCCAGGATCACACTTCCAGAAGCAAAAGCCCACATGGACGGACCAGGAGAGGCCACGCACCAAAGCGCGTGGCCAGACGTCACCACAATGCCGCAAAAACGCGGCAAAAGCCGCAGAATTGCGGCAAAGTGGATGAGTTAGAATCCCAGATTTCATGGGCAAGTTCATCCAGGACTCCTCGGCCTTCTTAACCTATAAATACCCCCTGCAGTGCAACGTACAGAGCGTCCAGCGTCCAGAAAAGGGCCAAAAGCTAGGGTTTAGTTTCGTTCTTTCTTCTAGTTTTGTAATTAGGGTTTCTTTTTATTTTCAAGAGAGGGAGATGGCTATGTTGAGGGTGACACTGATGTATGCTTCTCTTCTCCATTGTTTCAAGTATTGAAGGTAATTTTTATTTTTATTTATGTCATTACTTTACTTTTCTTTTTGTTCTCTTTTTCTTTTCTACTTTCTTTCTGTCGATCTTTGATGAGCATGCAAGCGATTACCGAACCACAAGTATAACAAATTTTGGTGGTGCCAACGATATTCCATGGAGATGTTCTCCTCCTCGAGGCGTATCAATTCATACTTGCCCAAGGCTTGATGATCTAATGCGAACAGCGGACTGAGATCGATCCCATGATTTATGCGTTCAACGCCTCCGAAATAAGGTAGAAAGTGTTAGGTTTTCACATATTTTCTCCAACCAAGGTTAGTTTTCTTTTCTTTTCTTTTATTTTATTTTTGTAGATTAAATCACTATCTCCCAATTCTTTCTTTTCCGATTCATTGTAAATACCACTTCCTTTCTAACTTAACTAATAAAAATAAAAACTTTAGAGAAACTTGCTTAACGCTTCCATCGCAGTCCCTCCCTGAGGATCACGACCCGCATAGCCCTGCTACCGCGGATTAGAATTGAGAACTTGCACATCCTATTCTTAAAACTAAAATACTATCTTTTGTGTGCAGGAAAACTCACTCAACACCCGCCTACACCACCGTGTAGGATTTCCACTATCTCAACTCCCACCGAGGGAACCTCTACCGAAGAGGATTTCTTACAACTCTAGGAGTACCAAACTCCTCTCTCAACAACAACCTCCTCACAACCGAGGGGTTAGGCCCGTAGCCAATACAACAACCAATCCACACACCTCTACCGAAGAGGCTCACAACCAAACTCCACCTCTACCTAAGAGGGATCCACAACACAATCACCCGATCACCTCTACCGAAGAGGGATTCACAAATATAAGGGTGTTTACAACAATGAGGTTTACAACAAACAACCTCAAACACTTCTCTTTCTTTTTCTCTTATCTTTTTCCACAAAAACAAGATCCTAATAGTTTAGGATAGAAGATAGCTCAAGTGTGGAAAACAAGTGTTTTTGGAAACAAGCAACAAAGAAAAATCTTTGGGAAAATACTTGCAATATGATAGAATTGAAGATCTAAGCAAAAATCCCAAAAACCTATTTTTCTTTGATTTTCCAAAAACCCTAAAACAATAAAGATGAGAAGTTTTTGCACTTAAAACTCTTTTGAAAACTCTTTTAAACACTTCAGAAAACTAGTATTTTTTCTCTTAAAAGACTTGGCTAAAATCCCCAAAGAGATGGGGTTTATATAGCCCTTATACAAAACTAGCCGTTAGGCTGAGTTGGCAGTCTGACAGACTGTCGGTCGACCGGTCCGGTCGACCGCCAACGGTCAGAAATATGACCGTTGGGCAACTGCGGTCGACCGGCCCGGTCGACCGATAAAACCCGAGAGCAGAGCTCTCAACTCGGTCGACCATCCCGGTCGACCGTGTCTGTGCCTAACAGACGTGCACGTCTGTGCACGTCGGTCGACCGTAACGGTCGACCGGCACTTGGTGCGGTCGACCGTCACGGTCGACCGACCAGCCTGTCAGCACAAAACAAGGTCAGAAAATTTTGGAAAAATATTTTATAAAAACCTTTTATCATTTCTGAAAATTCCATAAAACTTGTTTTATCATTTTATGTTGAAACATAAACATGTGATAAAAATTTCAAGACAATATATCAACATATCAATTCATTTTTGAGTCTTGCAAATTTTATCAAAAACAAAACCTTGTATTTTGTCAAACTTGATTTTTCCAAAACATGAATAGGGATATCAAAATAAGTTTGTTTACCAAGTTAAAGCATGTATGTATAAATAGAAAACATCTACTATACATATAACATATGTAAACTTGTTTTGATCAACTATTCATAAAAACCAAATATCAAATCATAAAACGTGTGTGTTTTGTGTTCACTTGAGCATATCAACTAAACTAAGCTTTACAAATGGATCTAAAACTCTATCAAAACTAGGATACCTAAGTCTTCTTGACGATCTTCATCTTCAAGTAGACTTGCTCCAAAACTCCATCCATGGGCTAGGCAAAGTGTGAACTTGAAGCTTTGGCCCTGGAATCACCATGAATAGCTTCTAAACTCCTTGTTGAAGCTAATCACCAACTAATATCCTGTTAATAATCTGAAACTTAGAAACACAAGAATATTAGTAAACATAACTACATGAGTTGATCATCATCAAAACTAGAGTGGAAGGCCATTGGGCCAACAACCCTGTTGGTGGGTCTCCCTGGGTTTCCCTTCTGTATTTATCTTCAGTTGGTTTCTTCGTTTGGGTCCAGGATTCTGACGAAATGGCCTTTTATTCTTGGCTTTAACCGATCGATTCTGAGAGGATTCTTCTCAATCGGTTTTCAACCTCTTGATTTTTGCCCTGATTTCTTGAGTGCGAATTAATTCTGGTTTAATTCAGAATTTTGGTGGGCTTTGGGCTCATTTCTCTTCATCTCCTTAAAGATTGGGCTTGCAAATAAATTAAACAATTAATTAGGACAATGCAGGCTTTTATTCTATAATAAGTATGGAAATATGATACTAAATATGCAACATTAGTGACCAATCAAAGGTGATGTAATATTTCTGTAGTATTAGATCACATTCTGTGATAACAATATACTTGGACTGTAATGTTAGAATGTATGTTACCATTGTGCTTTCGTACTCAGGTTCCTAACTGTACTGATATGCTTAGCGTACGTATGTGAAGGTATTTTTGTCATGCGTATGTATGTCGCAGTAGCGTCTCCGTACCTGGTGGGGCGGGGCATTACAGGTTGGTATCAGAGCTTAGGTTGGGTTTTCCACCTTCAGTACCCAGTCAGTAGATTAATGTGAGATTAATATGCAACTGGTACAAGAATCATGAGTATACATTTCAATTGCAAGTACAGAGTTATCTATTCTTCCTGATCAATGTTCTTTTGACTCCGAAAATCCTTCCATCCTTCATTTTCTTAATCTTTCGCTCTCCTGACTTTTCTTTTTTGTGTCAGTCATCCGTTCTACTCAATCAGACTCTATTGTCCTCTAACGATCACTTTTTTTTGATTATTTCCAAATTTTTCATGCTGTAATCATTACCTTTGATCCTTTTTATGTTCATCTCCCCCTTAACGAAATTACGAGGATGCAATTTTGCGAGGTGGGTAGAATATAATACGTTGATTCCAGAATACATATTCTTTTACTATTTTTGATGTTTTGTCAGTATTCGTGTCATTTTATGCGTGTTTTTACCTCCGTTTGATCTAAAATTTTTGCATATAACTCTACACATAGTCTATAATGTGCTTGATAAAATTTCATATCATTTTCTTTTATTTATTTATTAAATAAAATCTCTCTTTTTTCCTCTCTTTTCTTTTTCTTTTTCCTTCTAATTTCTTTTCCTTTTCCTTTTTATTCTTTTTCTTCTTATAATATTTTATTAGGTCAATTTTACACATAACCTCCTAATAAATTACCATTTACGTTTCCCTTTGCCTTCCTTTTCTTTATCCCTTTCCTTTTCTTTTCTTCTCTTACTTTTCTCCAAACTTCTACCACTTCTATCTCCTCCATGAAGCCAACTCCCTTGGCTTCCCTTGTAAGCCTCCCCCTCACTTACGAAATCTTTTATCTCACTCTCTCACGCTCAAAACTGAAATCCCTCACCCTTCACTTTCTCTCACTTCTCTCTCTAAAAACCATATTTTTCCTCTCTAAAAATCCTATAATGTTTACTCCACCAAGACCACCACCACACCACCATCCCTCCTCCCATAGCTAGCCACACCATCTCTCTCTCTCTCTCTCTCTCTCCCCCTCTTTCTCTCTCTAAAAAGACCTTAAACCTCACTTTATCTCTCTGGAAAACAGCTTCTCTCTACTCTCTCTACCTCCTTCTCGTACATCAGGCCGCCAGCAGCCCAGCTCCTCTCCATCTTCTCCTCCACCCTCCTCTGCCTTCCACACCTCTAAAACCCCTTTCTCTTACCTTCAAGACCTTTCTCTCTAGTTTCTCACTCTAATTTTCACTTTCTCTCTCTCCTTCTCTCCTATAACCCACGGTTAGCACTTCTAGATTTGCATACACACACATCCCCTACACACTCACATATCTCACCTTCTCTTTTCCCTGTCATTTCTCTCTCTAGAAATACCCATGTCCTCACTCTCTCTTTCTAGAACCTCTCTCTACCACTTCCTCTTCCCCTTTTTAGGATTCAGCCAGCACATGGCCTTCACATTCCATCAACATACACTCTCTCTTCCACACACATGCGTACGTGCACATGGTATCAGGTATTACCCCGATTTTAGGCGAGTACTTTATCTCTGTAAAAATAGCTATAGAAATAATTGTATAAATGTTGTAATATCCCTAGTTAATGATACTTGACTAATATATTAAACTATTATTTGACTTTACTTGTATTTATTATTATTAATTACAACTAATAGATATTTAGATTAACATCATTTTTTTGTTTCTCCCTCTCTCTTCTGTTTTCTTTCCTTTTCTTTTTATTATTTGCTAAATTCAAGAGCCCAGCCCAAACTTCAAATCCAAGCCAATGGTTCTCTCCTTTATTATTTTCTTTTAATTTCCTTTATTTTCTTCTCATTTTAAAACCCAATCCAAGCCCAATAGGCCCAAACCCATATGGGTGTATATTCCTATATCTCCTCTCCATCTCTCTCCTATTCTCACTAGCAGCTGAACCCTAGCAAATCCCAACTGCGCCGCCATCTTCCATCCTCCCCTCCTCCCGTACATCAGCACCGAGCTGCCGCCCTCCCGCCTTCATCCTCCTCTGCACTCATGTAATATCCCTAGTTAAGAATACAATATTTGTATTTCTCTAAGTATTTATTTTGTCTTACTGATTAATTTATTATTATTTGTTAACTTCATTTATGGTTATTAATATTATTATTTTCTTATTCTTGTTATTATTCTTAATTATAATTACTTCTATTGTTGCTATGTTTATTAATTATTAATGTTATCAGTACTGTGTTGGTATTATTATTTTTCACTAATATCATTACTATTATTTATTATTATTAATTGATAGTTGTTATATTGATTGTAACTAATGTTGTTGTATTATTTATTTCATTATTCTATTTTCTATTTATTTCCCCTCTAATTTGCATGTGATTTATCTTAATATTCATTGAGATCCAAACTCAAGCCCATATCCCATAACCGGTTAGACCAAACCCATTATCTAAACGTATACCCACAACCCGAAACCCATTATCAAATCCTATCTATATAATATCTCTTCATAATCATAACCTAACCCTAATTAACCATAACTCATCTTCATCAAAATCTTCTCTTTCCTCACCTAGCTGTCACCACCAAGATCCCCTTCCACCATCTCCTTCCCAAGCCCTGGAACCCCACTTTTCCTCCTCTATGACCATACCAACCAGCCGCCCCCTCTCTGTTCTGTGCCCCCAACAACACCCGGACCCCCAGGCCTCTCTCGGTGCGACAGCAGGCCAAGCCTTCTCCATGGCCGAGCACCCCTTCGGCAGCACTGTCCCTGTCCGGCGCACCACCAATGCCCCTCTCCCCATGTCGCACCGACCCTTTCTATTCTTCAATCCAACACCAAACAACCAAGCTCTTCCCCGGCAACCCAACAGAATCTAACAAAACACAGGCCTCCATCTGTTTTTTCCTCTTCCCTCACAACCCACAGATCCATCCTCCAATAAAAAAATTCAAATATGTTACAACTATCTTTCTTTCCCTCTTTTTCTTCACAAACTGTGCATCACCCCAAACTTCCTTTCTCTGCCAACAACCAACGACCATCAACAGCACATCGAACAATCTCCTCCTCCTTATCGTTCATTTTCGACAACCAGCATACGCCAGCCCCACCACCGAGCAAGCACAACCCCAAGGCAAGCAAATACTAACCAAGTTCCCAACATTTTTGCCTTGAAACATCCCAAGTCTGAACCCCTCTTCTGTCTCTCTGTGGGTCGCAGTTGATCGCTGTCGGCAAGCGCGAACGCACCCACGCCCTTCACGACGAGATTCTCTATCCAACGACATCCTCCACGGCCCCCGATGCCTCCACCAGAGCCTCCTCGGCGCGCCGCAAATCGCCCCGAGGTTAGTACATTTATAAGTGTAAGTGTAAACTTGTAATAATATGGAAGTGTAATTAAATATGTATGGTTATGTGCGTGAGTGTGGATGTGGTATGCATGCATGTGTATGCATGTATTTATGCATGGATGTGTACATGTGTATGGGTTTTAATTCATGTAAGTATCTTAAATTTAATTGTGTTTAATTAAATATATAGTATGTCATGAATTAAATGTGTGTTGGATATTAATTGTATGGATGGGTAGTGTGTTAGTGTTTTAGGTGTGTCATGTAAGTGTGTGTGTGTATACTTGTATACGTATATATGTGGGTGTACACGTATGTGTCTGTGTGCACGTGTCAGTGTAGCGTATATTTATGTTTTTGCGTATGTGTTCAGTTGTAGGTTACAGCATTTCGGACTCGTTTGCGCGATCCAAACTTGGTAACAGGGGATTCGGACTTGTGTCCGTTATGGACCCGATACCATGGCGATTCGAATACCGGCCAATGGGAAGATCTGTAGATCAGTACTGGTTCGTGTAGTGAAGACCAGACGGCAATTCGGTTCCGAAATCGTGTCATTTCATGTGAGTGTTTATTCTTATGTCATTTTCTTCTTTACCGTTATTGTGTTTTATTCGTATTAGTTCATGTGCCATTATGTTATATTTTACCAGTATGACTTACTATATCACTTCATGAGACATTATTAATTGTACATCCTATGTATTTTGTTGATATGAGCATTTATTGGCATCATTTCATGTGTTGGTAAATCGCCATGGTTGGCTTAGGCCTAGTATTGATATACCATAGACCGGACTTAATCTTGTAATTGACCTAGTTATGATGAATCCTAGAATATAAACATATTGATCTTGAGGATGATTGATTAGTGGTTGAGGTCAGAGATTCGTATTTTATGTATAGTATTTGTCGGACAAATTGTTTGGTGACTATTCTGATTAGAACTCTTTTGGATATTGAGAACGTGTTAGACATGATGTTGCTTTGTCGATAGGTTATTTTATCGATATATGGATATGTATGAATATAATACCCTTGACGCTAGTGATGAGATTGACTTCTGGACTGTTAGGAGCCATTATTTTTGGATTATCACGTTGGTGAGTTTGATTGATATATTGATGATCTTATTGATATTGACTACTAGATGTAGAGGTGATCTAGACTCTATGTTGATCGAGGATGATACACTGCTTAGTTATGATTTTGATTGATTGGGATATTGATGACTTAATAAATAGGAGATCTTTATTGATAAAATGAAATCTTGGATTTGAACCTGTCGGTAGACTCGATTGGATTGGAGTTGACTGGGGGTTGAGGAATAGGCTTGATTGGGTTGACTTGATCTGGTGGATTTTAGGCATATATATATATATATATACTTGATATGTTACTTGAGTTTTAAGATCTTGTAATTGACCTGGGTAGAGTGAGAGTATGTGATGATCTTGATCGAATTGAAATATGAGGATTTGATTAGATGCATCGGAACTTGTATTTATTTCAGTTATTAAGATTCAAATATATTGGTGACTTAGAAGATAAATATATCGATGATTTTAAGGACCTGAGTTGATTATATACTTTGCCCGGATTATTCTATGCATGACAGCAGGTCATTACTCACACTGAATATCATGATTTGCCTAGGAAACATGATTGATTATACATGATATCTACCTGATACTATTGTCCATGTTACTTAACTACTGAGAAAATATTGTATACGGTAACAACACTCTTGTGTTATACTTGTTACATATTCCTGTTATACTGGTATCCTATTCACTGATATTATATATTCCTGTTATACTGGTACCCTGATTACACATGTTGATATTATTACCGTGACTACCACCGAGTTATCCCAGTGATCTAAGTAACATGCACATTAAATAATCTTGATAACTAATAACATGATATTAAATAACTTACACTGGGATTAGGGAAACTGATGGAGGAGACAACATCTGTATTTTGGGTGGACCTAGGATTAGGTTGCACAGCCGAAATGGGGTTCCACTGCAGGGTTCCCGTGGGGTGACTGGCACCCCGTCTTATTCCTGTTCCTGTTATACATGTTATACATGTACCTGACCTGTTATATATGTTCCTGACTACCTTGCGATAGGTCCTGATTCAACGCCAGGAGTCTGGGCCGTAGTCCCGGGTATGCATGGGACCTACCTAAAACACAGACAATGTCTCCAACCGATCAATTTTAATAACTGAGGATCCCGATTGGCACGTGTAGTAGGCGTAGTATGAGATGCGTCTATTACATGTGGCAATTGGTGTTCGCTGACATAATTAATAGTGATAAACTGTTAATGTATTATGACTGATTATGATCACCCGACTGTACGTGTATATATATATATATATATATATATATATATATATACTATGATCGACATATGATTGTACACATGACCGGATTGTATACCAGACTAGTGACATATGCTAGGTTACACGTCTTGACATTAGTGGTCAGGATACTAGTTATATATCATTCATAACTTTGTTCTTGACATTGACTATTCTGTTATGTTTCATTTCAGTTATCATGTTGTTATTGCTTGCGTTGTTATGCACGAACACATTTTCCTTTACACACACACTCATTAGGTCGCTTCTGACGATCCTGGATTTACACATCCAGGATTTTAGACATCTTCTTATATTGTTCAGGTGTTCGTGTGATCGTACGCATTATGAGGAGCCGGAGTCTCTCTTTTCTTGATTATAGTTATTCTTGTTCTTTTATTCATGTTATTTCCTAATTCTATCTTTATCACATCCAGTTGCCATTTTCTTTCCTTTATTCATCTGTTATCATTGTGTTAGATATTTATATGCCATATTGCAGTGATATTAATTTATCGTAGTAGATTTTGTAGCTTGTTCAGGTTACTTTAGGCTTAGCGTATGTGCGTGGGTATTTTTCTCGCGTACATACGTCGCCGACTTTCGTCGCGACTCCGTTTTCACGTATTTTGGGAAGCGGGACGTGACAGGGTTTACTTGGTATCAGAGTCAGGTTTGACATAAAAAGAGAACCTAGTTCCTACCTGTAACCTGAGACAGCTATAATTATACTGCAATATACATATAGGATTCACACAATGATATTGAGTCCACTTAGAATTGACTGTCCTCCTTTTGAAAAATCTATCTCTTTGATCTTTCGACCTCTTTGATTGCATCTCTTCTTCTAGAGTAATCTTGATTTCATCTTGATTCTATTCTTCTTTTTTCGATTCTATTTCTCCGATTTTGTCTCTTGTTTGATCACTTCATTCTGAAGCTGATAGTAGAGATCAGAGCGCGCAACAGAAACATGTGGACCCATGATACAGTGAGAAGTGGCATAGAAGTTTTATTTTCTTCTTGATCTTGATTTGCTATCATTCCCTGCTTTATCGAAATTTTGAGGACAAAATTTTTATAAGGTGGGTAGAATGTAATATCCCTAGTTAAGAATATAGTATTTTTATTTCTCTAAGTATTTATTTTGTCTTACTAATTATTTTAATATTATTTGTTAACTTCATTTATGGTTATTATTATTATTATTTTCTTATTCTTGTTGTTATTCTTAATTATAATTACTACTATTGTTGCTATGTTTATTAATTATTAATGTTATCAGTACTGTGTTGGTATTATTATTTTTCACTAATATCATTACTATTATTTATTATTATTAATTGATATTTGTTATATTAATTGTAACTAATGTTGTTGTATTATTTATTTTATTTATTCTATATTCTATTTATTTTCTCTCTTATTTGCATGTGATTTATCCTAATATTCATTGAGATCCAAACTCAAGCCCATATCCTATTACTGGTTTGACCAAACCCATTATCTAAACATATATCCACAACCCAAAACCCATTATCAAATCCATTGTTAGCCCATTGTTAGCCCAGAGGCCTTCCACTCTAGTTTTGATGATGATTAACTCATGTAGTTATGTTTACTAATAATCTTGTGATGTTTAGTTTCAGATCATTAATCAAGATATTAGTTGGTGATTAGCTTCAACAAGATGATTTGGAAGCTTTCACATGGTGATTCAAGAGCCCGAGCATCAAGATCATTCATAGCACTCGTTGGAGTCTAGCTCGTGGATCACGTTTTGGATCGAGTCGGCTTGAAAACGAAGTTCATCAAGAAGACTTAGGTATCCATAGTTTAGTTTGAGTTTTAGATCCATGTGTAAAGTTTAGATAGTTGATATGCTCAAGTTCACAATATACACACGTTTTATATTTTGGTATTTTTTAACAAAACATATTTTTGGATTTAAAGACAAAAACTATGATATATATATATATGTTTCATGTATATTGGACTTATGTCCATATGCAACATGCTTCAAAGTGTTTAAATATCATGTTTTTGTATTTAAATGAGTTTTAGGAAAAATCAGATTTCCTATTGAAAAATCCATGTTTGGTAAAATACAGTTTTTTTGGTAAAATTTGTAAGACACAAAAATGATTCCAAAAGTTTAAAATTTGTGTTGAAATTTTTAACACAAGTTTATATATCAATGAAAAATGATAAAACTTTTTTTGTGGAATTTTAAGTATTTTATGGGATTTATTAGAATATTTTATACCCTGTTTTTCTGACCCAGGACAGTGCCTGACAGGCTCTGTCGGTCGACCGCACGGTCGACCGAATCAGGAGCCGGTCGACCGGGCGGTCGACCGACGTGCACAGCCTGTACACGTCCGGCCTGGCACCTGGGCCGGTCGACCGGGCGGCCGACCGAAACAGAGAGCTCTGTTCTCTATTTTTCTGCGGTCGACCGGCGGTCGACCAGATGCCCCCAACGGTCAAAAATATGACCGTTGGCGGTCGATCGGGCGGACGACCGCCAGCTGTTCTGGCTGACAAATTCAGCCAACGGCTATATTTTTGTGGGAGGCTATATAAGCCCCATTTCTTAGGGATTTTGGCTAAGATTTTTAAGAGGAAAAATTTGCTTATTCTCCAGAGCTTAAAAGAAGTTTTCAAAGTATTTTAGAGCTCAAAAGATTTATCTTTATATTGTTTTAGGGTTTTGAAAAAATTAAAGAAAATAGAAAATTTGGGAGATTTATATTGTTCTTCATTTCTATCTTTTACAAAGAGTTTTCCCAAGTATTTTTCTTTGAGTTTTTGTTTTCCAAACTCTAATTTTTCCACACTTGAGCTATCTTCTATCCTATTCTATTAGGATCATTTGTTTGTGGAAAAAGGAATTGGTTTGTGGTTGAGACATACCACTTGTTGTAAACCCTCCTTGTATTTGTTATATCCCTCTTTGATAGAGGTTGATTGGAGTGGTGTTTGCTCCCTCTTTGGTAGAGGTTGAGGTTGTGGTTTACTCCCTCTAGTGAGAGGTGGAGTTGTTGGCTTGTATCCCTCTTCGGTAGAGGTGGATTTGGTTTGTATAGCCTCGGTGGAGGTTGTTGGTTGAGAGAGGAGTTCGGTACTCCCGGTTGTTGTACAAATCCTTCTCGGTGGAGGTTCCCTCGGTGGGAGTCCTCGGTGGACAAGTTAGTGGATTAGAAATCCTTCTCGGTGAAGGCGGGGACGTAGAGCTAGGGGCTCGAACCTCGAAACACATCTTGTTGCTTGCTTTTAATCCATTGACTCTAAACTCTCTCTCTCTCTCTTTTATTTGTGTTGTACATCTTTCATATCATCATATCTTATATGCTTGCGTTGTGCATTGATTCATATTGCCATATCTTTTGTATGCTTGTGTGTTTGTGTGCCTCACTTGTACTTAACCACGAGTGCTTCATATAGCACCTCAACTCTTATTCAGAGGAATCAAGAGGAGTTAGTCCAGAGCCCTTCACCGGAATTCGGCTACACTCGTTGGTTGTATTAAGTGTTGTTGCAAATTAGTTTTAATTTCCGCATTTAGTTCATTAGATTAGCTGTACACCTATTCACCCCCCCTCTAGGTGTACCTTGAATTGGTATCAGAGCCTACGCTCCTGATATTTGATTTAACCACCTAGGAGTGAGATCTTGGTTTGCTAATCTATCTTTTGCATTTGCACTTGCACACATATAGTTTGCACTCATGGATAGCCCTCCTATGTTTGATATTTCTAGACTTGATATTTGGAAGGCCAAGATGAGTTGTTATTTGAAAACCCTAGGCTTGCATGTTTTCCTTGCCACTACAAGAAATGCTATCTTGGTAACCGCAATCATATAGGGGCCAATGCACAAGCCCTTGAGGCTATTAGAAGCACGCTTAATAAAGATTATCTTATGCTTGTTTCTAATCTTGATTCTGCTTTTGTAGTGTGGAACAAGCTGACCACCTCCACCTCCAAGCTTCAATTGCCTATCCAACCGGAGGAATCTAGTGGAGAATCCGAGTCACAATGCTTCATGGTCCAAGGGAATGACTCCCTTGAGGTACACTCGGAAACTCAATTAGATAATGATGATTGTGCTAGTTCTTCAATGAGTATGTTGGTGCCAATGCCTTGAATGAAGAACTTTCTATAGTTTGTAAAAATTAATAGAAAAATATAATATTTTGAAAAAGAAGACCTTTGCATTAAATAAAGAAAATAAAAATTTGTCTTCTAAGGTTGATTTGGTTTTGCAAGAGAAAGAGGAGATTTCTAATGAAAGGGACTCATTGAAATCTAAGCTTGATCTTGTCATAAAAGAAAATAAATTTTTGAAAAATAAAAATGATTGTGAAACAATTTTGAAGAAAAATTTAAACTTGTCTTCAAAAGTTAGTTTTGTTGTAAAAGAAAATGAATCTTTAAAATTAAAAATTGATTCTATTTCAAAGGATTTAGAAGATTGTTTAAAGAAAAATGAATTTTTGCAAAATAATATTGATTCTCATGTTTGTCATGCTAGGATAATTCCATCTAGATCACCCATTGCATGCTCCACTTTATCTTCTAGTATTGAAAATGATATAATTATTGAAGAAAAGTGTTGATTGTTGGGCTCCACTTTGAGCCAATGTGTTTTGAGCCATACACGTTTGGAATCTTTGTTTCGAAAGAAACAAGTTCCATCTATGCATGTACACCCTCCACGGCATACACATGGTACTCACGGTCACCATCATCACACTATATATACTCGTGTGTACACTTGTACACATTGTGGACGTAAGGGCCACCTTGCTAAATTTTGTTATGATAGAATACATGATGCTAATTTAGCAAATAAATTTATTTGGGTTAGGAAAGATGCTAACCCCCATGGACCCAAAAGAGTGTGGGTACCAAAGACCACCCCTATTGTATTTGATGTAGGTGTGGGCTCTCGCATGACGTGAGAGTATCGGTACCTTGGAGTGGATGCGTTCCGAGCTTAAAGAGAACTATTTGGATGCATCACTTTCAAGGGAAGTTTGGTGGGAGGACCACCTTGGTTTGGAGAACTAGAGAGGTGCCTTCATCAGTTTTGGTATGATCTTTAACTCCCGTTTTATTTACATGCTTTTATGTTCATTGTTTATAGCATGTTTTGATTATTATGAAAATGCCATGATTATTAGATCATTGACATGCATGTATAGCTTTTGAGACACCCATGTTTAGTATGGATCATTCTTTGTGTTCTCGCATATCTTTAGCTATTATGTATATCATAGGTCTAATAGCATGTGGATTTACATAATGATCATGTTTATGTTTATCATGTTGATTTATATCTCGTTTTATGCTTCATGTTTTGAATATATGTTTAAATGTTAGTTTTCATTAAGACTAGGATTTATACTTGTACATATAGTGGGCCACAAATAAACTTTTATATGTTTGGGCTTGAACGATTATTTGTACCCATTAGATGTGCTAGTATAGTCTAGTTTTGATGATTCATGCATTTAACTTGTATTCCTATTTTATCCGTGTTTTTCATGTTTCTATGTTTAACTTCATGTATATGTCTATCTTGTCCAAACTATTGTTTATACATATACATCCTTTGAGCCACGTGCCTTCATGCATATACTTTTGTGGACTCGTTATGTTTTGGATATGTATGTATACTTTAGTTTGTACTTGACATACATATGCCTTGAAGAAATCTAGTTTTGATGATTTTCATGTTTCAAGGAATTTTCATAATTGAGCTTAATTGAACATTTTCATGATGATGTGTTTCACATTACACTTGTACACTCACCCTATTTGATGGTTTCTCATGATTTTGTTTTCATGAGTATGATATGTGCCTTATTGATTTCGAGTGTTTAAGTGCCATGTGATTTACATATGTTTCATGAAAAATATTTTGTTTTATTCCTTGCTTGAAGGATTTCGTACTAGTTTAAAAGTTTTTCCATTTAACTAGTTCGTATTCTTCCCATGGTAGAGTTTTCAAACATATTTTATTCTAAAAACCCATTTTTTTGAAAACCCCTACCTTCCAAGGGCGGTTGGTTGGGCGACCATGCCTTGTGTGCTATTTATTGAAAATCATTTTAAACTTGAGCATGAAATGGGTGGTAGGTAATATGAGATATACACTTGATCTTATTATTGTTTCAATTGGTATCATTGGATCATTTCAATTGGTATCAATATTGACATTCTTTTCTTGTATACTCATATATGTTTAAAAGGAAAAATACTTTCAATTGGTAATAATTGGTATCAAGATGCTTATTTGTTTACTCACAATTGGTATCAAGATTTTGTTTACTTTCATTCGTATCTATTGATCTATTTCTTTCAATTGGTATCCATGAAAATTTATATTGGTATCTTAAAATTTGAAAGTAAAAACAAAACAATGTTTACTAAGATATCTCAAAATTTATTTTATTAAGAAAAATTCAAAATTTTGTTTGAATAAGAGAAGTTAAAAATGTTTTGATGTGTATTGACTATATGCAAGGAGAGCTTAACATATCTTCTACATATAGATTCATGTTGAGTGTATCTTATATTGAGGAGTTTGACAACTCTTCTTTATGTGATGCACGTGTGTAGGGGGAGCTTCACATCTCCTCTTATCCATTGCATATTATGTGTTATGTGAATTAGGGCTTGTCATCCTTTCTTCATGTAATGCATATATGTAGGGAAGTTAACTTAGCGTCTTCCTCTTCATGAATGTATATCACATATATTCTTATTATTGATTTGTTTGATGTCACCCCTTTATTGATTCTTTGTTTCGGACAAAAAGGGGAGAAGAATTTGTTGGTTTTGTATTATGTTTTACCCCTTTGTTGATGATTGACAAAAAGGGGGAGAAAGATTTGAGTTTATATGCATGTTTTTATGACTATGCATGTTTTTATATTGGTATCAAGTATTGGTATCAAGTGTGTTTGTTTTAAGAACATAGTTTGGTTAGTTTGATTTTTTTTTTTGGTATCAAGAGCATTATTTAAGAACATGTTTTTATTGGTATCAAAAGCTTGTTACTTCATGTTTGGTATCAAAAGCATGTTTTTGTGTTTACTATCTTGTTTATGCATGTCTATGCATTTTCATGTTTAAATATTCATTGTATATTTATTGCTTATTTGTTATGCATGAGTTAAGGGGGAGCTTCTTTGAAGCTTTACTTTAATCCATGCATATACAACTTCATGAGTTTTGTCATCATCAAAAAGGGGGAGATTGTTAGTCCAGAGGCCTTCCACTCTAGTTTTGATGATGATTAACTCATATAGTTATGTTTAATAATAATCTTGTGATGTTTAGTTTTAGATCATTAATCAAGATATTAGTTGGTGATTAGCTTCAACAAGATGATTTGGAAGCTTTCACATGGTGATTCAAGAGCCCGAGCATCAAGATCATTCATAGCACTCGTTGGAGTCTAGCTCGTGGATCACGTTTTGGATCGAGTCGGCTTGAAGACGAAGTTCATCAAGAAGACTTAGGTATCCATAGTTTAGTTTGAGTTTTAGATCCATGTGTAAAGTTTAGATAGTTGATAAGCTCAAGTTCACAATACACACACGTTTTATGTTTTGGTATTTTTAACAAAACATATTTTTGGATTTAAAGACAAAAACTATGATATATATATGTTTCATGTATATTGGACTTATGTCCATATGCAACATGCTTCAAAGTGTTTAAATATCATGTTTTTGTATTTAAATGAGTTTTAGAAAAAATCAGATTTCCTATTGAAAAATCCATGTTTGGTAAAATACAGTTTTTGATTTTTGGTAAAATTTGTAAGACACAAAAATGGTTCAAAAAGTTTAAAATTTGTGTTGAAATTTTTAACACAAGTTTATATATCAATGAAAAATGATAAAACTTTTTTTGTGGAATTTTAAGTATTTTATGGGATTTATTAGAATATTTTATACCCTGTTTTTCTGACCCAGGACAGTGCCTGACAGGCTCTGTCGGTCGACCGTACGGTCGACCAAACCAGGAGCCGGTCGACCGGGCGGTCGACCGACGTGCACAGCCTGTGCACGTCTGGCCTGGCAGTTAGGCCGGTCGACCGGGCGGTCAACCGGACCAGAGAGCTCTGCTCTCTGTTTTTCTGCGGTCGACCGGCCGTCGACCGGATGCCCCCAACGGTCAAAAATATGACCGTTGGCGGTCGACCGGGCGGTCGACCGCCAGCTGTTCTGGCTGACAATTCAGCCAACGACTATATTTTGTGGGAGGCTATATAAGCCCCATTTCTTGGGGATTTTGGCTAAGATTTTTAAGAGGAAAAATTTGCTTATTCTCCAGAGTTTAAAAGAAGTTTTCAAAGTGTTTTAGAGCTCAAAAGATTTATCTTTATATTGTTTTAGGGTTTTGAAAAATCAAAGAAAATAGAAAATTTGGGAGATTTGTATTGTTCTTCATTTCTATCTTTTATAAAGAGTTTTCCCAAGTATTTTTCTTTGAGTTTTTATTTTTCAAACTCTAGTTTTTCCACACTTGAGCTATCTTCTATCCTATTCTATTAGGATCATTTGTTTGTAGAAAAATGAATTGGTTTGTGGTTGAGACATACCACTTGTTGTAAACCCTCACTTGTTGTAAACCCTCCTTGTATTTGTTGTATCCCTCTTTGGTAGCGGTTGATTGGAGTGGTGTTTGCTCCCTCTTTGGTAGAGGTTGAGGTTGTGGTTTACTCCCTCTAGTGAGAGGTGGAGTTGTTGGCTTGTATCCCTCTTCGTTAGAGGTGGATTGGGGTTGTATAGCCTCGGTGGAGGTTGTTGGTTGAGAGAGGAGTTCGGTACTCCCGGTTGTTGTACAAATCCTCCTCGGTGGAGGTTCCCTCGGTGGGAGTCCTCGGTGGACAAGTTAGTGGATTAGAAATCCTTCTCGGTGAAGGCGGGGGACGTAGATCTAGGGGCTCGAACCTCGATACACATCTTGTTGTTTGCGTTTGATCCATTGACTCTAAACTCTCTCTTTTATTTGTATTGTGCATCTTTCATATCATCATATCTTATATGCTTGCGTTGTGCATTGATTCATATTGCCATATCTTTTGTTTGCTTGTGTGTTTGTGTGCCTCACTTGTACTTAACCACGAGTGCTTCATATAGCACCTCAACTCTTATTCAGAGGAATCAAGAGGAGTTAGTCCAGAGCCCTTCACCGAAAATTCGGCTACACTCGTTGGTTGTATTAAGTGTTGTTGTAAATTAGTTTTAATTTCCACATTTAGTTCATTAGATTAGCCGTACACCTATTCACCCCCCTCTAAGTGTACCTTCAAACTCAAGCCATATCCTATTACTGGTTTGACCAAACCCATTATCTAAACTTATACCCACAACCCGAAACCCATTATCAAATCCTATCTATATAATATCTCTTCTTAATCATAACCTAACCCTAATTAACCATAACTCATTTCATCAAAATCTTCTCTTTTCCTCACCTAGCCGTCACCACCAAGATCCCCTTCCACCATCTCCTTCCCAAGCCCTAGAACCCCGCTTCTCCTCCTCCATGACCATACCAACCAGCCGCCCTCTCTCTGTTCTGTGCCCACAACAGCACCCGGACCCTCGGGCCTCTCTCGGCGCGACAGCAGGCCAAGCCTTCTCCATGGATGCGCACCCCTTCGGCAGCACTGCCCCTGCCCGGCGCACCACCAACGCCCCTCCCCATGTGCGCCATCGACCCTTTCTATTCTTCAATCCAACACCAAACAACCAAGCTCTTCCCTTGCAACCTAACAAAATCCAACAAAACACAGGCCTCCATCTGTTTTTTCCCTCTTCCCTCACAACCCACAGATCCATCCTCCAATCAAAAGAATTCAAATATGTTACAACTATCTTTCTCTCCCTCTTTTTCCTCACAAATAGTGCAGCACCCAAAACTTCCTTTCTCTGCCAACAACCAACAACCATCAACAGCACATCGAACCATCTCCTCCTTCTTATCGTTCATCTTCGACAACCAGCAGACGCCAGCCCTACCACCGAGCAAGCACAACCCCAAGGCATGTCAATACTAACCAAGTTCCTAACATTTTGGCCTTGAAACATCCCAAGTCTGAACCCCTCTTCCGTCTCTCCGTGGGTCACCGTTGATCGCCGTCGGTGAGCGGGAACGCACCCACGCCCTTCACGACGAGATTCTCTATCCAACGACATCCTCCACGGCCCCCGACGCCTCCACCAGAGCCTCCGTCGGCGCGCCGCAAATCGCCCCGAGGTTAGTACATTTATAAGTGTAAGGTTAAACTTATAATAAATGGAAGTGTAATTAAATGTGTATGGTTGTGTGCGTGAGTGTGGATGTGGGATGCATGCATGTGTATGCATGTATTTATGCATGGATGTGTACATGTGTATGGGTTTTAATTCATGTAAGTGTCTTGAATTTAATTGTGTTTTAATTAAATATATAATATGTCATGAATTAAATGTGTGTTGGATATTAATTGTATGGATGGGTAGTGTGTTAGTGTTTTAGGTGTGTCATGTAAGTGTCTGTGTGTACTTGTATATGTATATATGTGGGTGTACATGTATGTGTCTGTGTGCACGTGTCAGTGTAGTATGTATTTATGTTTTTACGTATGTGTTCGGTTGTGTGTTACAGCATTTCGGACTCGTTTGTGCGATCCAAACTCAGTAACAGGAGATTTAGACTTGTGTTCGTTATGGACCCGATACCATGGCGATTCGAAGACCGGCCCATGGGAGGATCCGTAGATCAATACTGGTTCGTGCATGAAGACCAAACGGCGATTCGGTTCCAAAACCGTGTCATTTCATGTGTGTGTTTGTTCTTATGTCATTTTCTTCTTTACCGTTATTGTGTTTTATTCGTATTAGTTATTGTGTCTTTATATTATATTTTACCAGTCTGACTTGCTGTATCACTTCATGAGACATTATTAATTGTACTCCCTATGTATTTCATTGATATGAGCATTTATTGGTGTCATTTCATGTGTTGGTAAATCGCCATGGTTGGCTCAGGCCTAGTATTGATATACCATAGATCGGACTTGATCTTGTAATTGACCTAGTTATGATGAATCCTAGAATATAAATATATTGATCTTGAGGATGATTGATTAGTGGTTGAGATCAGAGATTCATATTTTAAGTATAGTATTTGTCAGACAAATTGTTTGGTGACTATTCTGATTAGAACTCTTTTGGATATTGAGAATGTGTTAGACATGATGTTGCTTTGTCGATAGGTTATTTTATCAATATATGGATATGTATGAATATAATACCCTTGACGCTAGTGTATACGATGAGACTGACTTCTAGACTATTAGGAGCCATTATTTTTGGATTATCGCGTTGGTGAGTTTGATTGATATATTGATGATCTTATTGATATTGACTACTAGATGTAGAGGTAATCTAGACTCTATGTTGATCGAAGATGATACACTGCTTAGTTATGATTTTGATTGATTGGGATATTGATGACTTAATAAATAGGAGATCTTTATTGATAAAATGAAATCTTAGACTTGAACCTGTCGGTAGACTCGATTGGATTGGAGTTGACTTGGGGGTTGAGGAATGGCTTGATTGGGTGACTTGATCTGGTGTATTTTAGACATACATATATACTTGATATGTTACTTGAGTTTTAAGATCTTGTGATTGACCTGGGTAGAGTGAGAGTATGTGATGATCTTGATCGAATTGAAATATGAGGATTTGATTAGATGTATCGAAACTTGTATTTATTTCAGTTATTGAGGTTCAGATATATTGGTGACTTAGAAGATAAATATGTCAATGACTTTGAGGACCTGAGTTGATTACATACTTTGCCCGAATTATTCTATTCATGACAGCAGGTCATTACTCAGACTGAATATCATGATTTGCCTAGGAAACTTGATTGATTATACATGATATCTACCTGATACTATTGTCCATGTTACTACTTAACTTCTGAGAAAATATTGTATACGGTAACAACACTCTTATGTTATACTTGTTACACACTCGCTGGGAGTTTTCTGACTCCTCTGGATATTATTATCTGGGTCTAGGATTATCTAATTTTGATGATCAGATAATTAGAAAGGTTCACATGTATTATTGAAAAGCTCAGAGTTTCTCTTTCTGATCATTCTATCTTGGTATTAATCATATCTTCCTTTTATTTTTATCAATTTTCTTTGATTCTCTATATATTGGACTAAATATTTATTTTATTTAACTATTAATAGATTAATATATCCTTGTGCAGAAATTAATATGTAATATTGCAGTGACTTTATGACTTTCATATTTGATTTATATAGCTTATTCAAGTTACATTAGGCTTAGCGAATATACGTGAAGTATTTTCCTGACATATATGCGTCGCCGACTCTCGTCACGTATCATTTCATGCATTTTAGAAAGCGGGGCGTGACAGACAACATTAGAAACTTAAGCTTCATGCACAACCATGGAGAAATATTATAAACAGTAAAAACAACTAGTCATGTATTGTATGTATTGCTCATGTTACTGTGTGGGTTCATTCCGTTAGTCGAAGACCTCGTAAAAATTTCCTTGCATTAGCCCCAAAATTGAGAAACTTTGAATTAATCATTTTCTATTGTAGAGAATCAGTCGGATGTCGAAGCATATTATTAATCCTCCCATCTGAATGCCACATTAAACTCTTCGTATGATCTACATTTCTAAACATGCGTTTAAATATAGGTATTACTGAAAAATATCATAAAACCTTAGCTAGAATTTTATTCTTATTGTTTTGTACCGATCACATCACAAATCAGAGAGCTCTCCAAACTTTCATAATCCTTTCGATACAAAATACAATCATTAGAGCAAGCATGTATCGCACAGAATCTTTTTGTCATTATATGTATGACCCGGAAGTTCATTACTCTCTAAAAACAAATCCTTCAAGTGTTTGACTAAGGTCGTAAAACTATTATCGCTCCTTTCATTTCTCATTTTCAAATTATACAATCTCAACAATGCAGAAAATGTAGTGAATGTTGTACAACCATCATATAAAAGTTTTTCTGAATAATTTTTCAAGCCCACGAATAAATATGGGCAATCTATAAAGTTTTCTTCTGCATCATGGATTATGCCTTCTAATTGATCACCCTCACTACAATCAACTTCTTTTTCATCACATCTTCTAACATTTGAAATAATCGACCTATCTCATCTTACACCCTCACAATGCCATATCCATCTTGTATAACTTTGATCAATCTCATTAATGATTAAATAGTCTCTTAATTCTTCAATTGTAACTTTATCAAGACAATCACATCTTATGCACGGATATTTAATACCATTAGAATTGTCGGGAAGCTCAATAGAAAACTTAATAAACTTCTTTACACTATTCTCATATTCTGTAATTAGTTTATTAGCAAGCATCCATTTTTAATCCATATTTACCTAGTGTAGACAACATATAAAAAAAAAGGAACTAACAACGACATACATAACATGTGAAATGCCACATTGTAAGCTCAGTTTTAGCATAAGACACAATGGAGGGACAGACACAAGTTTGGGGATAAACTTCAACGTTAGTTTGTACTTTTATCCAAGAATGCACACATGCACGTGTGCACATACAGACACATAGATGCAAAGCGCAAACTGACAAATGTACACACATTTTCATATCTCTGCATATGCATCTTTATATACGCAACACATACATGCAAAACAAAAATATTGAATTAAAGTTGTTTAAGGAAATTAAATCATCAGAATACAATCAATTCCAATTAACCTTAACCTGAAGGTCTAAGAACCAACTATCCCAAATTGTTTCCTGCCCTATTCAGTCAAATACGTAATGAGAAATAATATGGCCAAAAAATTATCTAAAATTAGCTTTCTGAATCCTATGTCCTAAAAGAGAAAATATAATTATTCAACTAACCACTAAATCTTTGTGCACTAACAAAAGTCTAACCCATAATGAAACGGAGAGAAATCCAAGTCGGCTCCGAAGGAGCATAAATATAAAGTTTTAATTGATAGAATAAAATTCAACCATTAAATACAAAATTGATCCAAATTTCATAAAAGTCATCAATGTCCCTTACCCAGACTTCAACATCCAATTTTTTAAATTAACCAACAGCCAAAATCAATTTTTTCCTTAGCGTATGCCCAGTTACCAATCAATCAAATTAAACAGGAAAAGTACACAAAAATAGAGTACATTTTTTGGCTTGTAGTGTGCCAAATCTCGGTCGGACAGTCTTGTGATCGATGGTGAGAGTTCGAGTCTAGAATTTGACCCTGATGGTAGGAGAAAGAGGTGGTGGTAAGGACACGAGGTGGGCACGAGAGCTTCGGCTGCGATCTATGAACAGTGATGGTATAGGGGTTAGAGAGATGATGGTCGAGATTCACGAATGGCGATGAGGACTTGAGAGGGGCATGAGAGAGAAATGCAGAGAGTAACTCTGTCAAGGAGGGGAGAGAGAGATAGAGAAAGATATAGGGTTAGATTGGGATGAAATATTGGCGGGATTTTCGATCAGCTTTTACGGTGGTTCTTATAAGAACCCCATAAAACTAATATTTCATGGTGTTATTTTAATAACCACCTTAAAGGTCCAAACATAAAATTTTGTATTTTTTTATCAAATTTTAAAATTGTCACCGCCTTTTGATGCACATCAGCTTTTACAGAAGTTCTTCAAAAAACCACCATAAAACTAATATTTCATGGCGATTATTTTATTAACTGTCATAAAAGATCCAAAGCAAAATTATGTATTTTTCATCAAATTTTAAAATTATCACAGCCGTTTGATGCATATCGGTTGGGACTCAAATGGGCATGAAATGGGCAATGTGGAAGCCAATTTCTATTGTAGAGAATTTTACTTATATATTTATATATGTAATTATATAACCATATAATTTAATCATAGAGATAACAAGCATTACAGGTGGGGTTTGGGAATGAGTTGAAAAGGGCAGGTGTATAAAATTAGTAGATTATGGGCTTAAAATATAGCGACAGTAACTTTATGAAATCTCTAGTTAATAAAACGATATAAATACTTTTTTAAAATATTTATCTGATTTTACTTATTTGTTTATTATTAATAATTAACTTGATTTATGACTTATATTTATTATTATTATTATTATTAAATATACAAATTATTTTGAGATATTAATATTAATTTGGCTTTATATATTATTACTATTATTATTATTACTATTATTATTATCAACTGTTATTATTTTTAGTTGTTGTTACAATTATTTCATTATTATTATTATTATTTATTATTATTATTGTTTTTATTATTATTACTATTATTATCATTGTTATTGTTAATTATTTTAATTGTTATTGTTAATTATTATTATATTTTGTAGTTGTATTGATTAGGCCCAAAGCCATCATCCTCAGTCTCTCCTTTCCCTATTTTCTTTTATTCATCTTTGGCCCAAACAAGCCCAAGTAAAAACCCGCAACCCAAAATCCTAATATATATCATCTCTGATTTATCCTAACCCTAATCCTTATCTAAATCATAATCCCTTCATCATCTATCATCTTCTTCTCTTCCCCAACTTTATAGCCATCGCAGTTCCTTCACCTCCTACGCATCTGCCCTTCACCAACATGAGCGCCTCCCAGCATAGCCATCTTCTTTTCCGATTCATCACCTAGGCAACCCTATGGCAGCCCATCACAACCCCATGCCATGGGCCTCCTCTTCATCTCCTCTCCATCTTCTCCACAGCGCACTGCTCCCCTAGCCGCAAGCACCCAAACCCGTAACCTATCACAACAACCCCTATGTCACGATGTCCCTTTCCCCTTACGCACTCACTCACCCTCTCTTTATATCTTTTAATTATCGCTCTCCCTCTATATGAATGTGTGTGTGTCGTGTGTGTTTCCCTCTCCCTCTCTCTGTGTAATTGTGTGCGTGAGTCTTTCTCTTTGTGTGTGTTATAGTTATACAACCCCACCTAATATTTCAGACCCATTTGTGAAATCTGAACCCAGTACCAGAAGATCTGAAGTTATGATTGCAGGGCATACAAGGCGAGTGGAGACCTAGATCCAAGTGGAGGTAGATCCGACCTGTTTCTGAACCAGTACGCAGATTCATTTCTAGACTCAGAATCAACTTCAGTTGTATACCTGATCCAACAGAGCACTAGCACCCGGGTTCGCGACATATCATGTGAGTGTTTTTTTTTCTTTGTACTGTTATTTATTTATTTTTATTAGTGATTATCCTTATTTATTATTTTAATGACAGTTTACTGAATATAATTTGATTATTTGACATTTATCGATTTAAATTGCATGAGTGTTTTAGTTAATCCTGATTAAATAATTATATTTTATTGTTATTAATGAGATCATCCTTTCTATTATTTCATGTGATTGTTATGTTTTGATTTCAATAAGTTTGGGCGTTAGTTATCTTGGTACGTTGTGCTTGATAATTGATCCATTATATTTACGAGATTAACAGCTTGTGATGAATCTTATTTATTTATTATGGTTCCAATAGAAGTCTGTAGATTATCTATAAGAGATTATTATTATTATTCTAAGGAAGAGTAGACACATTATAGACAATGGATTTGATATATCGTTGATGTTTAATGTATACGAAATTAGTATTTTGTCATGGAGATGTGGTGTTTTTCTTTATCGATTTGATTTATTGGATCTATTACTGCTTGGATTGATCAGCGGACTTTTATTGGATTGAAGTTGACTTAGAGTTAGAGATGAGTGTAGACTAGATTAGTGTGAATTAGTGAATTATACAGATATATAGTGGATTCGTTGCCTTAGTTTTTGATGCGTGGAGTTTACCTGAGATATTTACTAGACTTGGTCTTTTCTTATTTAGCGATAATTTAGACAATGATTTAATTGGATATTGTGGTTGATTAGTTAGTGATCATAGTTAAATGTGTGGATTCTTCTGTGAGCTATTTATCAGATTTGATCTTTCTTTGTTGGAAATAAATCAGATGAGAATTTAAATTGGATATTGAGTAATGATTAAATAGGATTTAGCTTTATTAAAAGATTGGATCTTATATTTAGATCTATCGATGGACTATATTAGAGTGGGATTCGACTTGGGGTTGAAGAATAGATGTAGATGAGATTAGCCTGATCTAATAGATTTCATATATATTCAACTGATTTATTGCTTTAGTTTTGGATTTCTGGTTGTGTTTGATTGAAGTGGAGGTTAACTGATGACTTTGATCGATTTGGCCAATGAGGATTTTATTAGATGTAGCTCATGCATATTTCATTTCAATATGTTAAGACTTGGATATGCTGATAGATATATAGGATTATAAGAGATTGATGAAAATAAGAGAACTGTTTTATTTGGTCAATTGAGCTTCTGGTGACAATGGATTTAATATTGATGTCTATAGTAATTGTACTGAGATTAGAAGTTAAGAGATCGGTTAATGTTATATCTTAGTATATAGGAATGAGATCTTGGTTAGTTCTAGTTGAGATTGCAAATGGACAAATTAGTACATGTCATATTAATAGTAAATTCATTTTACTGAAATCACTGGAAAATATTGTCAAATGGTAATACCACCGTCTTGTTTATATTGTTACATTGATATCACGTTTACATTGTTGACACTATTACCATTATTGTCATGATATTTTCCCAGTAATTTAGGTAACATGGACAACTGATTAATCAAGGTAAATTAAGTAATAATGTAATAAATATTTTACACTGGGATTGGGAAAACTGATAGGGGGAGATAACATTTGTATTGTGGGTAGACCTAGGATATAGGTCGCGCGGTCGAAATACGTTTCCACTGTAGGGTTCTGGGTGATGACTGGCATCCCATCTATTATTGTTCTATTGTTGTACAATTATACTGAACGCTAGGCATCTGGGCTGTGATTCCGAGTATGTACGGAACCCACCTAAGATATAGACAATATCTCCACCAATCAGTTTCAATAACACATGATCCTAATTGACATATTAGTAAGTGTAGTATGGAATGCGACTGCTGCATGTAGCAATTGGTGTTTGCTAACATAATTAATAAAAATAGACAATGATGTGTGTTCACCTGATATACATATATGTTATGATAGACGCTTGACTGTATACATAATTTTAATGTAGATAGTCCTCACTATTGTTCATTTATGATTTGCATGCTATTGTATTTATAATGAATTAACTACTAGTATATTATGATATATTATACCACTTCCCTCATTCTACACACGCACTGGGAGTTTTTTGACTTTCTTGGATTTGCATATCAGGTCTATGTATATTTGCATACATAGATGTCTATTTTACTAATTAGGTATTAGGAGAGGATCACACGCATTACGAGGAATCGAAGTTTTCTTGCTTGGTCATCTTACCACTGGTATTAATTATACTTTTCTCTGTATTTTATTTTGCTCAAGTGATTCTTTAAAGACTGGACTAACCTTTTATTCTATTCAATTATTCATAAAATATGTTTCTTTTATAGAAATTTATATGTCATATTGCAGCGGTTTTAATATTATTATAGTTGGTTAACATGCTCAAGTTACATTGAGACTTAACGTGTATCCGTGGGGGTATCTTCCTCGCGTATATACATTGCGACTCTCATCGCGTCTCTGTTTTCACGTATTTTGAGAAACGGGGAGTGACAAACTTTTCACTTACATAGAGTTAGAGGCACAGATATTGGCACACACAGAAATAATTAATATACACATCAAAAAATCACAAAAAGTGCTATTATTTTTTGTATACTTTTGTTCAAAATAGTCCAAAATGCCCCTTCTTCTTCCTTATCTTGGCTCTCCACATAGCCTGCAAAACTCATCATCACTAACAGTCCCATTTAATGCGGCGAGCTCCTTCAACTGCTGCCTCTTGTGCTCATTCAACCCTTCATCCATCGGTTGCAGCAACTTCTCCACCATCCAAGCCGCAGCATCCAATGCCTACTCTGTCTCGGCCTCAACCAAAATATGCAAGTCCTCATTCTCTATAGGGACTGATTTCAAGTCCCTCTTCTGCTGCATTCTCCCTTCTTTCACGGACCCTTTTCCTCTGATCACAGTCTTAGCGCTGTTAGATATATAGCATTATTTTTAATTTTTTAAATCATGCAACATTTTAAAACATAAATTTTTTAATCTAATTAATAAATTATCCTAAGCATGCAACTAACATAAAGCAATTAAAAGAAAATTAAATTTGTTGGCCTGGGGTGACAGTCATACAAAAGCACTCCCCAGAAGATAGATGGCCTTCCCTCGTCCGGACCTTAGAATGACCTCCTCTCCTAGCGGTAAAAGTTTCCCCGGTAGATCACTAGCACCCAACCCTGGATGAAGAGCAAGGCCTTTGCTCAGATGGAAATGTGTTGCCCATATGTAATAGTGTTGGCCCGAAGGCCTTCCACTCTAGTTTTGATGATGATTAACTCATGTAGTTATGTTTACTAATAATCTTGTGTTTTTAGTCTCAGATCATTTAACAAGATATTAGTTGGTGATTAGCTTCAACAAAGGAGTTTAGAAGCTTCTCATGGTGATTCCGGTGCCCTAGCATTAAGATCGTATATTTGCACTCGGTGAATCACGGTTTGGGATCGAGTCAGCTTGAAGACGGTGTTCATCAAGAAGACTTAGGTATCCTAGTTTAGTTTAGTGTGTTTAGATCCATATTGTAAAGTTTAGTATAGTTGATATGCTCAAGTGCACAACACACACGTTTTATGGATTTTGGTTTTCATGAATAGTTTAGATCAAAACAAGTTTAAATGGTTTTTATGTATATTAGATGTGTTCAATGTACATACATGCTTCTTATCTTAAACATACTTATTTTGATATGTCTATTCATGAGTTTTAAGGAAAATCAGATTTCCTATTGAGAAAAATCCAAGTTTGATAAAATACAAGTTTTGTTTTTGGTAAAAATGATAAGGCACAAAATAGTTTATATTGCTTGATATTTGAGTTGAAATTTCTATCACATGTTTATATATCAATGCAAAATGTTAAAACTATTTTTGGGGACTTTTACAAGACTTAAAAGAATTTTTAGAAATATGTTTAACTGTTTTTCTGACCCAGTTTCTGACCCAGACTGTGGCTGATAGGCCAGGTTGGTCGACCGCACCAAGGGCCGGTCGACCGAGCGGTCGACTAACGTGCACAGAGCTGTGCATGTCTGGCAGCCCAGTGGGCCGGTCGACCGACCGGTCGACCGGACCAGAGAGCTCTGCTCTCTGTATCTGGGCGGTCGACCGTGCGGTCGACCGGACCAGAGAGCTGTGCTCTCTGGAACTGGGCGGTCGACCGGGCGGTCGACCGAAGAGCTCCAACGGTTGGAAATCCGACCATTGGCGGTCGACCGGCCGGTCGACCGCAAGCCTGTCAGGCTGTCAGAAACAGCTTAATGGCTAGTTTTCTGATGGGGCTATAAATACCCCATCTCTTGGGGAGTTTTGATAAGACTTTTGAAAAGAAAAATACCAGAGTTTGTTTTGTCTTTAAACAAGTTTTTAAAAGAGTTTTAGTGCCAAAAAGATTTCATCTTTATTGTTTTTTCAAGGGTTTTGGAAAATCAAAGAAAACTAGGTTTTTGGGATATTGTTTTGGTTTGTCATTTCTATCATCTATAAGAGATTTCCCAAGTAGTTTTTCTTTGTTATTTGTTTTCCAAAAACACCTTGATTCCACACTTGAGCTATATCTTCTATCCTAATCTATTAGGATCTTTGTTTTGTGAAAAAGAGAGTTTGTGGTCTTTGTAACCACTTGTTGTAAAAACCCTTTCTTTGATTGGGTTGCTCCCACTTTGGTAGAGGTTGAGGATTGTGGTTTGTTCCCTCAAGTGAGAGGTGGAGTTGGTTGTTGTTTGCTCCCTCTAGTGAGAGGTGGAGTTGGTGTTTGTAACCCTCTTCGGTAGAGGTGTTGGCTGTTGTTTGGCTACGGGCCTACCCCTCAGTTGTGAGGCGGTGTTTGAGAGAGGAGTTCGGTACTCCTAGTGTTGTAACAAATCCTCCTCGGTGGAGGTTCCCTCGGTGGGAGATAGTGGATTGGAAATCCTTCACGGTGGTGAAGGCGGGGATGTAGAGCTAGGGGCTCGAACCTCGAAACCTATCTTGTCTTAGCGTTTGATCTATTGTCTCTCTAACTCTCTCTCTCTCTCTCTCTTGTATTTGTGCAAAGCATCATATATCATTCATATCATAAATTGCTTGTGTTGTTGCCTTGCATTATTCATATTGCCTATACACATTATATGCTTGGTTGTTTGTGTGCCTCACATGTACTTAACCACAAGAGCTTCATATAGCACCTCAACCCATATCTAGGGGAATCAGGAGGAGTTAGTCCAGAGCCCTTCACGGGGAATTCGGCTACACTTGTTGGTTGTACTAAGTGTGATTGTAAAATAGTTTTAAGCTTCCGCATTTAGCGCATTTAGTTTTCTAGATTAGCACTTACACCTATTCACCCCCCCTCTAGGTGTTTTCAATTGGTATCAGAGCCTACGCTCCTGATACTTAGGCTTAATATCCTAGGAGTGAGATCCTTTTTGTTTGCTAATCTTGTTTGTATTTGCTTGTTTGCACACATATAGTTTATACCATGGACTTCATGACCCCACCTATGTTTGACCCTTCCAACATTGTTATTTGGAAGACTAAGATGTCCATTTACCTACAAGCCCTAGGATATAAGGTTCACCTTGCCATTACCAAGGAATCCTTCCTTAGTGATAGCAAGCATATAGGGGCCAATGCACAAGCCCTTGAGGCCATTAGAAGCACATTACCTAAATATTATCTTATGCATGTTTCTAATCTTGATTCCGCCTTTGCAGTGTGGAACAAGTTGACAACCACCTCCACCTCCGAGCTTCAATTGCCAATCCAACCGGAGGAAGAATCTAGTGGAGATGAATCCGAGTCACAACAATGCTATATGATCCAAGGGAATGACTCCCTTGAGGTACACTCGGATACTCAACTAGATAGTGCTAGCTCTTCATTTGATTCACATGATGATATGGATGCCTATGCTTTAAATGAAGAGTTATCTATTGTTTGTGAAAAATTCCTTGAAAAATATAAAGTTTCGAAAAAGAAAACTTGTAAAATAAATAAAGAAAAAGAAGATTTGTTTTCAAGACTTGAATTGGTTTTGGAAGAGAAGGTTGAGATTGCTAATGAAAGGGATGCATTGAAATCTCAACTTAATCTTGCACTAAAAGAAAATGAAATTTTAAAATCTAAAAAAAATTGTGATGATGTGCTAAAGAAAAATGAGTTTTTATCTTCTAAAGTAGATTCTATTTTAAGAGATAACCATATTTTGAAAAATGAAATAGATTTTATTTCAAAAGAATTAGAGATTTGTTTAAATAAAAATAAATCTTTGAAAAATGATATTGCTTCACATGTTTGCCATGCTAGGGTAGCTTCACCTAGATCACCCCTTGCATGCTCCATTTCTTCTACAATTAAAAATGATATATCTTTGCTTAAGAAGAACATGGATTGTTTGGGCTCCACTTTGAGCCAATGTGTAGTAGGTCATACACGTTTGGAATCTTTGTTTCGAAAGAAACAAGTTCCATCTATTCATGTACACCCTCCACTGGCATACACATGCTTCCCACGGTCATCACCATCACACTATGTATGCTCATGTGTACACTTGTACACATTGTGAACGTAAGGGCCACCTTTCTAAATTTTGTTATGATAAATTACATACTTCAAATTTAGCAAATAAGTTTGTTTGGGTTAGAGAAGGGACTAACTCTCATGGACCCAATAAGAGATGGGTACCAAAGACCACCCCTCTTGTTTATGATGTAGGTGTGGGCTCTCACATGACGTGAGAGTAGCCGTACCTTGGAGTGGATGCGTTCCGAGCTTCATGAAAATCATTTAGATGCATCACTTTCAAGGGAAGTTTGGTGGAGATGACCACCATGTTTTGGAGACAAGGAAAGTTGCCTTTTAGGTTTGGTAACGATCCCTAACTCCTAATTATTGTTTACATGCTTTTCATTTTGTTCATTATTAGCATGTTTTGTTGTTTGTAGATTATCATGTAAATACCATGTTTATTAGTACATTGACATGCATGTATAGCCTTTGAGACACCCATGTTTAATATGGATCATTATTTTGTGTTCTCGCATTTGTTTAGCTATCATGTTATCATAGTTCGAATAACATGTGTATTTACATAGTAATCATATTTAGGTTTACCATGATGATTTTTATCTTGTTTTTGATTCTTCATGTTTTGAATATATGTTTAATTATTAGTTTTTATTAAAACTAGGTATATACTTGTGCATATAGTGGGTCACAATTAAATCTATATATGTTTGTGCTTGAATACTTATTTATTCCCATTAGATGTGCTAGTATAGTCTGGTTTTGATGATCCATACATTTTAAACTTGTATTCCAATTTTTTAGAATTATTTTATATGTTTAACTTCATGTATATGTCCATTTTGTCCAAACTATTCTTATACATATACATCCTTTTTGAGCCACGTGCCTTCATGCATATATCTTTGTGGACTCGTTATGTTTTGGATATGTATGTATACTTTAGTTTGTATTAGACATACATATACCTTGAAGATTAAACAGTTTTGATGATTTTCATGTTTTAAGAAATAATTGAGCTTAATTGAATATTTTTTCATGATTATAATCTTCACATTGTATTTGTACACTCATCTTTATCATTTGCTCATGCTTTGTTTTCATGAGTCTTATTTATGCTTCATCGACTTTGAGTGTTGACTATCATGTGGATTTCTTGTTTCATGAAAAACAAATTTGTTTTATTCCTTACTTGAAGAATTCTGTACTAGTTTACAAGTTTTTCCATTTAACTAGTTGCAGTATTCTTCATTATGGTAAAGTTTTTCAACCAAACCTCATTTTTAAATCTATTTTTGAAAACCCCTACCTTCTAAGGGTGGTTGGATGGGCGACCATGCTTATGTTATGCTTTACATTGAAAATCTATTTAAACATAAACATGGTTGGGAGGATAGCTTATATGAGATATACATTTGATCTTATTGTTGTTTCAATTGGTATCAATCTTGACATTTCTTGTATACTTATATATTTCTATATATGTATGCCTTCAATTCTAATGGTATCAATTTCTATTGGTATCTAATTTTTCATACATATATATGTGTTTATGCTAAAGCTTGAGATTTAACTTTGTTTCAATTGATTCAATTTTCAATTGGTATCTTAATTCAAGCCTAAGCATAGTTTAGTTGGTATTTCATAAAGGGGGAGAAAATTTGATTTTGTCTTTCAATTGGTATTTGACTTTCACTCCCACACTTTATGATGAAAAATGTTTATTTTGGTAACATGTTTATTTAATTGGTATCAAGATGTTTATTTGTTTACTTATCAATTGATATTAAGATTTAGTTTTCAATTGATATTTGTTCACTTTTAATTGGTATCAATATGCACGTCATTGATATATGTTTAATTGGTATTATATTTGATTTTGACCCCTTATTTACATTGTTTTTGTTTTAAGACAAAAAGGGGGAGAACATCTTTTTATTGATTAAATGTTTCGAACAAAAGAAAGAGAAAAAAAGTTTTGTTTTTATTTGGACCCCTTTGTTGATGTTGACAAAAAGGGGGAGAAAGATTTTGTGTTTTATATGCATACTTATGTTTTTGCTTATATTAAGTTTAATTGGTATCTAGAGCATGTCTTGAAAATTTCATTAGTATTTAGAGCCTTTTTATTGTTTATGCATATCTATGCATGTTTTATGTTTCATATTCATTGCATATTTATGTTTATTTGTTTATGTATGAGTTAAGGGGGAGCTTCTTTGAAGCTTAACTTTAATCCATGCATATATAACTCCATGAGTTTTGTCATCATCAAAATGGGGGAGATTGTTGGCCCGAAGGCCTTCCACTCTAGTTTTGATGATGATTAACTCATGTAGTTATGTTTACTAATAATCTTGGTTTTTAGTCTCAGATCATTTAACAAGATATTAGTTGGTGATTAGCTTCAACAAAGGAGTTTAGAAGCTTCTCATGGTGATTCCAGTGCCCAAGCATCAAGATCGTATATTTGCACTCGGTGAATCACGGTTTGGGATCGAGTCGGCTTGAAGACGGTATTCATCAAGAAGACTTAGGTATCCTAGTTTAGTTTAGTGTGTTTAGATCCATATTGTAAAGTTTAGTATAGTTGATATGCTCAAGTGTACAACACACACGTTTTATGGATTTTGGTTTTCATGAATAGTTTAGATCAAAACAAGTTTAAATGGTTTTTATGTATATTAGATGTGTTCAATATACATACATGCTTCTTATCTTAAACAAACTTATTTTGATATGTCTATTCATGAGTTTTAAGGAAAATCAGATTTCCTATTGAGAAAAATCCAAGTTTGATAAAATACAAGTTTTGATTTTGGAAAAAATGATAAGACACAAAAATAGTTTATATTGCTTGATATTTGAGTTGAAATTTCTATCACATGTTTATATATCAATGCAAAATGTAAAAACTATTTTTGGGGACTTTTACATGACTTAAAAGAATTTTTAGAAATATGTTTAACTGTTTTTCTGACCCAGTTTCTGACCCAGACTGTGGCTGACAGGCCAGGTCGGTCGACCGCACCAAGGGCCGGTCGACCGAGCGGTCGACCGACGTGCACAGAGCTGTGCACGTGAGCTGTGCACGTCTGGCAGCCCAGTGGGCCGGTCGACCGACCGGTCGACCGGACCAGAGAGCTCTGCTCTCTGTATCTGGCGGTCGACCGTGCGGTCGACCGGACCAGAGAGCTGTGCTCTCTGGAACTGGGCGGTCGACCGGGCGGTCGACCGAAGAGCTCCAACGGTCGGAAATCCGATCGTTGGCGGTCGACCGGCCGGTCGACCGCAAGCCAGTCGGGCTGTCAGAAACAGCCTAACGGCTAGTTTTCTGATGGGGCTATAAATACCCCATCTCTTGGGGAGTTTTGATAAGACTTTTGAAAAGAAAAATACTAGTTTGTTTTGTGTTTAAACAAGTTTTTAAAAGAGTTTTAGTGCCAAAAAGATTTCATCTTCATTATTTTTCAAGGGTTTTAGAAAATCAAAGAAAACTAGGTTTTTGGATATTGTTTTGGTTTGTCATTTCTATCATCTACAAGAGATTTCCCAAGTAGTTTTTCTTTGTTATTTTTTTTTCCAAAAACACCTTGATTCCACACTTGAGCTATATCTCCTATCCTAATCTATTAGGATCTTTGTTTTGTAGAAAAGAGAGTTTGTGGTCTTTGTAACCACTTGTGTGTAAAACCCTTGCTTTGATTGGGTTGCTCCCTCTTTGCTAGAGGTTGAGGATTGTGGTTTGTTCCCTCTAGTGAGAGGTGGAGTTGGTTGTTGTTTGCTCCCTCTAGTGAGAGGTGGAGTTGGTGTTTGTAACCCTCTTCGGTAGAGGTGTTGGTGTAGGCTGTCTAAAAATGTCCAAACAGACAAGCCCTGAGAAAGCAGAGTTCCAGCATCAAGGCGCGTCGGCCCAAAGCCCGCGTCTCAGCATCAAGGCGCGTCAGCCCGAAGCCCGCGTCTCAGCATCAAGGCGCGTCAGCCCGAAGCCCGCGTCTCAGCATCAAGGCGCGTCGGCCCGAAGCCCGCGTCTCAGCATCAAGGCGCGTCGGCCCGAAGCCCGCGTCTCAGCATCAAGACGCGTCGGCTCGACACCCACGTCTCGGTTGCAACTACCCGGAAATAAGGGGCCAGTCACCGCACATGTAGCGGGAAGTGGCCCCTCATTGTGGAGCGTTTTCAGGGGGCACGTTCATCCCCAGGGACCTCTATAAATAGCCCGGTTGGCATCAACAAAGGGACACACATATACACACAGAGAGAGATCATCAACAGAGGGAGAGAGAGCTTGACTCTTCAAGCCAGCTTGCTGCGTACAAGTTGCTCTTCGCCTACCTTCTCTTTTAGAGTTTTTGGTGGACGGAGCTGAGTTACTCCCTCTACCGACCGAAGAGAAGATCCCTCGACGGTCCAGAACGGTCATCTGGTCAACGGAGAACAAGATTCACTCTCCACCGCCACCCGAAGAACCCAGCACTAAACAAAGGGGGAATTCAAGATTCAATATTCCCCCTCCCTTGTAACCGGAAGATTAAGCCGGCTGTAATTTTTCATCTGATTCAAGGAAATTTTACATCGAGCCCCCCTTTTCCGTGTCAAACAAGAGATGGCGACTCCGCTGGGGACCCTGTTTGTTACCGACGAACATGTTGTGGCGCAAGATGACGTCCACCACAAGGGAAAGATGGTCGAATCGCTCGTTGTCGAGTTCGACCAGGCGAAGTACGAAGAGTTCCTCTCTTCTGGCTCCAAGAGCCCAAAGACCCGCGTCTGCCGCCGGGTCTCGACAGGGAATGGCCTCGAAGCCCGATCGGTGGCTTTCTCGAGCTCCTCTGTTGCCCACTGTGCCAAGACAAGTTCACGCGCCAACGCCTCCCAGAAGGCCCGCGTGACCTCAGGCACTGCTGTTGCGATCAATCGCGTCGCACAGAACTCACGCGTCAACGTCTCTCAGGAGACCCGCGTGGTGAACACTCTTGGTTCTATAAACCAGGATGTTGTTGGTTTCTCTCCACCTCCTCGACGCAACCGGAATGCTGAGCGTCGACAGAGGAGACGCGCGCGTCAACTCCAAGTCGGAACCGTTGGTTGTCTGACCGGGGGTGGACGCGGCGTACAATCTGATGCCTTGCCCGCATCTCGTCCAGTGCGTGAGATCCGCGTTTGGCGACCCAAACGCGATACTCCTCAAGTTGAGTCCTCTGAGGACCAACTTACCAAACGCCAGAATGAAGCTTCTGCGTCTCGTCAAACGCAGGAAGCACGCGCCCAGAGACGAGGCGCCCTGCAGCCCACTCTCTCTCACGCGGCTCAGCCCAGACGCACCAGGCAGCAACGCGATACTCGCGTCTCATCTCAACAGAGACGTCAGACGCGCGTTCCACAGTCACGACGCGGAGACCGCGTCCCTAAAGTCTGCGTCCATTCTGCACAGCACATGGATGCCTCCCGTCTTCGACGCTGTGAGGCTAGTCTCTTTGATCCCTCTTCCATGGATTTGAGGGATTATCTGACAAAGAAAAGAAGTGCCCACCAGGTCACTTCATCTTGCTGCTGCCAACGGCTTATCTCCATGCTTGCGGAGTGCCGTTGCGAGTCGAGTGTGCACCAGCAGTCCTTAGCTGGACAGCTGACCTCGATTCCCCCGTCAGCCAAAAGAAGGCGCTCCCATAGAAGGAGAGTCTTTT
This sequence comes from Agave tequilana, assembly GCA_038442645.1. Taxonomy (NCBI): domain Eukaryota; kingdom Viridiplantae; phylum Streptophyta; class Magnoliopsida; order Asparagales; family Asparagaceae; genus Agave; species Agave tequilana. Next base: position 96,599 of record JAVJIF010004271.1, read on the forward strand.
CTGACATTGAATACCCGGAGCTTACTGCGAACATGACAAGCAGGAGCAAGGGGAAACAACTTGCAGTCAGCTCAGAGGAGTCCGAGTCTGACTCTGAACCGGAAGGGGTGTATCGACACACTCGCACCCGGACGGGGGCCATTCCCCCAATTGACTATAATGCCTTAGCCCACGGCATTAGAGCGAATGATTCCCACTCCGCCGTAGTGGAATCAGGGGCTTCGAACTCTTCCGTCGAGAAGGAGACCTCAGCCTACATGACAGGTACTCCTGAGGAGACGGCAAGACGTATAGAGCAGGTCCAGAAAGCACAAATGGACATGATTATTTCTCAGCAGGCGTCGATTGACTCCCTCAAGCAGGCGATTGCACAACTGCTGGAAGACAGGAGGAAATCTCCTCCTAGGAGGTCAAAGGGCAAAGGGAGAAAGGGAGGAAGCTCATCTTCCGAACCTTCTGAGGAGGCGCGACGATCTACTTCAAATTCGTCCAAATCTTCGTCGCACGACCCAGAAAAGGCTCATACTAAAAGAATGAGTCAACTGGAACAACGCCTCAATGCCCTTGCCAGTCGCAAAGACCTCCAAGAAGTTGGAGTGGTCCGGCCCTATCCAGCTGAGTGGGATCTAGTCCCGTACCCTCCTAAATTCAAGGCTCCAACCCTCCAAGCCTTCGATGGGAAGGGGTCACCCAACCAGCACATCTACTACTTCAAATCCCAGACCGGGAATGTAGTAGATAACGACGCTATACTGGCGCGACTGTTCATAGGCACCCTGAAAGGGTTGGCCTTTGAGTGGTTCATGAAACTCCCGGAAGGTTCTATCAAGAACTGGGGAGATCTGGAGAAGCTGTTCTTAACACGCTTCTTCGAAGATGACTCCGAAGTCACAATGCCCACCCTTTTAGCTACCAAACAGCGGAGAGGGGAGTCCGTCAAATCATTCGTGGAAAGATTTCAGAACACGGCACTCCGGTGCCCAAGCGGTATGACCCAGGCCACCCTGGTGGAAACATGCCGCCACAACCTCCAAACCTCACTCCTCGCTCAAATAGGAGTTGCTGAAAGCCGCACCTGGAAGCAGTTAGTCCAACAAGGTGAACAGGCTGAGGAGATTGTTGCCCGTGTCAGGGCAGAGGAAGGCAAGCTACGGCCGGAAAGGTCGACAAGGCGTGCACCGGCACCAGACACATCCCTCCAAACAAAGCGGAAGGATAACTTGGCGACGGAGACCAAATCCCCCGCCAAACCTCAAACAGGCAGGGCAAGTGGCTCTTCAAGCCAGCCACGCCCCAACAAGCAGTATTCCTTCAAGGAGGAACACGTCGATTCACTCTTCAAGCTACTCAACAAGAGCAATCGACTGAAGCTCCCTGAAATTAGGCGCCCAGAGGAAGTCGGGAAGACCGACAATCCCAACTACTGCATGTACCACAGGATGTTGGGACATCCTACCAAAAGTTGCTACGTCTTCAAGGACATTCTTCAGGCTCTGATTGACGCGGAGGTGTTAAAACTCCGACCAGAGCAGAAGAAAGTGACGGCCAATGTGACGTCGGTTCTCCAGTTTGGGAGACAACCTCCAACGCCTGCGGGGGTAACTCCTATTCCAAGGGGAGAATTAAGAGTGGTCAACACAGACCCTCACCAGCAACAGGAGAAGGGCTTGGTAGCCGTCCCTACACCTCAGGGGGAAACCATGTGGGTCCACCCTGACCTCGTCGATGAACAGCAGTGGACTACTGTGACCAACAGGAAGTCCAAAGGCAAGGCAAAAGCTTCGTCCTGCCATGTGGTATGTGCCTCCTCCCGAGAAGCAGAGGATGATGTTCCCTCACTGACCGATTCAGAGGAGGAAACGATAGTCTTGGCCGCAGAGCCCACCAACCGACGACAGGAACCCGTTCAGGACAGGCGTACTTGAAACAGTACGGCGAGACGGCAGTAGCCCCTCCACAACCAACTGCGGAGCCAGTCAGGCCCTCCACAAAGCCACCCGTGGAGAAGCAGAAGGAGACTCGATTCTCTCGAGCCCTTCAAAGAGGCATCGCGGAAGGGTCTTCGGCACCTTACCGCTTTGATGTCCTGGCTCAGCTGGCCAACATTCCGGCACGCATTACCTTGTATGAACTTCTTAGACTATCAAAGTCGACCAGGGAAGCTCTGCAAGAAGCTCTGGCGAATGCTGAGGCCTTCGTGACCCAGGTGCCGAAGGAGGAAGATGTAGAGGATTGCCTCCACACTTCCCAGAATGCCCCCTGCATCACCTTCACGGCAGATGATATGCAGGTGAAAGGGAAGCATGATCAACCCCTGTACTTCACAGGTTACATCGGATCATCTGAGGTGAACTGCATTCAGGTAGATCCAGGGTCCGCACTAAGCATCATGCCCCGCCGAGTCATGCAACACCTCGGCATCCCTACCCACCGTCTGAGCCCTACACAGACGACCATCTACGGGTTCAATGCCAACGGCACCCGTCCGATGGGGAAGATCAAGCTCAAGTGCCAGATTGGGAGCCTCAAGTCGGAGGTGACATGCTACGTCATCGATGCCGACACTTCCTACAACCTGCTGCTGGGACGACCATGGATCCACCGCAACTCCATCGTTCCCTCCACTCTTCACCAAGTCATGAAATACATTGACGCGAGTGGGAAGGTGCAAACGTTGGTTGCCGAAAGGTATCCGTTCAAGGGGGTCGAGAATTATTTCACGGATTCCCTCTTATATCAGGATCCGTGGATGAAACCCCGCAACTGGAGGCGCCAGACTCTGGTAATGAGGCTGACACTGAGCCCGAGCAAGAAAAGTGCCTGTGGGAGTTAGAACCACTTGTAAAGAGCACTAATAAGCTCGATGTTGATAATACCACCGACGATGCAGGCGGTTGGTATATTAATGAGAATCTAGACTTTGAATATTTTTCTGCGTGTGCATCCGATTCAATACCGTCGGATACTACTACCGACGTAGACGATGACATCTGGTCGGCAATGGATGCTTTGACATCATGGCATGTACCCGTAAAATCATCTTTCGGGACATACCAGGATAATGGCGATGCGCAGGAATCTATATTCTTGGTTCCGGCAAGACGAAAAGGCCAAAGACCAATACTTTTCGGGCGAATCTCGTCTGAACCGATGCCCCGCGAAGAATCGGAAAGCGAGGAGGAATCCTCTCAGCTCGACCATTATGAACCGAAAGCGCTCAGAATGATGAAGCAAATGGGGTACGATCTAACCAACAAGCCCGGATTAAACTTCGGTAAAGGAAGGAGAACGCTGCTCCGGTCCTTTGTGCCAAAAGGGAAAGCACCTGATTATTATCATCAGACGCGCCGGGGGTTGGGCTATGTATCAACTCCAGTCCCATCAGCCTCTGATTCTCGAGAGTCGTCAGGTCGCGATTGCTCTTCAAACACGTCATCGTGGGAGTCAGATGTCAGTGTCGGCAACATCTTCAAAGGGTTTTCAGTAAACATGGTTTCAACAGGCCATCTGGAAGATGAAGATGAAGAAATGATCCAAGCTGATACAGATCCGTGGATCAAACATTTAAACGCTCTTTGGGATATCCGCTTTGAACAGCGTGAGCCACCCACAGATGACAAGGTTGTTCAGATCAACCTAGGAGATGAGGCCAACCCCAAGCCCATCTTCATAAGTGACGGCCTGTCGCCTCCAGAGAAGAGGGATCTAATATCTCTTGTACAAGAGTATATAGATGTCTTCGCCTGGAACTATGAGGACATGCCAGGGCTTGATCCACAAGTGGCCATGCACCGCCTCAACATCAATTCGGACGTAAAACCTGTCAAACAACAGCAGCGACGGTTCCGTCCCGAAATAATGGAAGCAATTCAATCAGAAGTCAGAAAGCTTATTGATTCTGGCTTCATCAGGGAGGAACAGCATCCCGACTGGGTAGCCAACATCGTCCCCGTCACCAAGAAGAATGGGAAGATCCGGATCTGCATCGACTTCCGCGATCTGAACGAGGCCTGCCCCAAGACGAATTCCCATTGCCAATCACAGATGTCATGATTGACAATACTTGTGGATTCGAACGAATGTCCTTCATGGACGGATTCTCAGGATACAATCAAATCAAAATGTATCCTGACGACGAAAAGCACACCTCCTTCAGAACTCCTCTAGGAGTATATTGCTACACCGTCATGCCCTTCGGACTGAAAAATGCAGGGGCAACATACCAAAGGGCCATGAACGTCATTTTCCATCAGCAGATACGCAAAACGGTGGAATGCTATGTTGACGACATTGCAGTGAAAAGCCGCACTAAAGGTGATCACATAGCAGACCTGAAGGTGGTCTTCGACATCATGCGGGCTCATCAATTGAAGATGAACCCCACCAAGTCCTTCCTGGGGGTAGCCAGTGGCAAATTCCTAGGATTTGTTGTGACTTCCACAGGAATCCATTTGGATCCGGAGAAAGTCCGCGCTATCCAAGAGATGCAACCCCCCAGAAGCCTCAAGGAGCTCAGGGGATTACAAGGACGATTGGCGTACATCCGCAGGTTCATATCAAACCTTTCCGGGAGATGCCAACCCTTCGCCAAGCTGATGAAAAAGGGTGTTTCATTCATTTGGGACGACGCTTGTCAAAAAGCATTTGAGGAGATCAAACACTACCTCACCCAACCACCAGTCCTTGCAGCTCCAATATCCGGAAAGCCGTTTCTGGTATATACGTCCGAGCAATGGATCATTCTTTGGGAGCTCTACTAGCTCAGAATGACGATCAGGGACGTGAGCAAGCAATCTACTATCTGAGTAGAACAATGATCGGAGCCGAACATCGGTACAACCCGATCGAGAAGGAATGTTTGGCACTGGTGTTCGCCATTCAGAAAATGCGACACTATCTGGTAGGCCAGACTATAAATGTCATATCAAAAGTCAATCCTTTGAGGTTACTTATGACAAAGCCTTCTTCACTAAATGGCCGGCTGGCAAAATGGGCCATGTTGCTATCCCAGTATGATATGCATTTTCTGCCACAAAAGGCTATTAAAGGACAAGCGGTGGCGGACTTCTTAGCTGAACACCCAGATCCAGGGCAGTCAAACTCTACGAGGATCTCCCAGATGAAGTTGCCGAAGTCTACCTGACTCAGACATCGTTCGAAAGTCAAATATGGCAACTTTTCTTCGACGGTGCATCAAGGACAAGCCCAAAGGGACACGTAGTAGCGGGGGTAGGAGTGGTACTCGTCTCCCCACAAAATTATGTCATTCCCCGAGCTATCTCACTGACCGAGCCCTGCTCCAACAATGTGGCGGAATACAACGCTCTTTTGATTGGGATGCAATGCGCCGATGAGATTGGCGTTAAAAATCTCGAGGCTTACGGTGATTCTAAACTCATCGTCAGCCAAGTTCGCGGAGAGTATGAGGTCAGACATGAAGATCTAGTACCCTATTACAACGCGACGATCCACATAGCCGAGAGGTTTTCAAACTTCTACATCGACCATGTACCGCGCAGGCAAAATGCGCATGCAGATGCACTCGCATCCCTCGCTGATTCCTTAGCTCTTCCAGCTGGAGCAATGGAGAAAGTATTCGTCTATAGCCACGACCTATACTGTCCAAAATTCCCCTCGGAGACTACCCAGGGTCAGCGGGAGATCGTCGCGGTAAAGAAACACTTGAAGTGTCGACCGCTTCAGGGTTTAAAGACTGGCGATTCCCTACATTGATTTTGTCTTATACGGCATCCTGCCTGAGGACGCCAAAGAGGCGGCCGCCATTCGGAGGAAAGCCCCCAAATTCTACTATAATGCGATTTCGCGAACATTGTATCGTCGATCGCATGACGGGATCCTGCTCCGATGCCTCTCATCAAAAGAAGCCCAAGGAGTATTGAAAGAAGCCACGATGGTACTTGTGGAGCTCATCAACCTGGCCCGAAATTGGCACATCGACTCCAAAGGATGGGTTACTATTGGCCCAAGATGATTGCCGATGCTGTCGCTTATGCTAAGAGATGTCACGCCTGCCAAATACACGGCGATTTCATCCATCAAGCACCAGGGTGCCTCCACTCTACGACCTCTACTTGGCCGTTTGAAATGTGGGGGATGGACGTGGTTGGCCCTATCAGCCCACCATCATCGAAAGGACATCGGTTCATTCTAGCGATAACCGATTACTTCTCAAAGTGGGCCGAAGCTATCCCTTTGAAAGAGGTGAAATCTTCTAACGTGATCAAGTTCGTGAAATATCACGTTATTTACCGCTTCGGTGTGCCTCGGCGTATCATCCATGACAATGGACCCCAGTTCATCAGCCAGGCTTTCCAGAGATTCTGCGCTAAATTCAGAATCCAGAGTGTGTCCTCAACGGCATACTATCCTGCTGCTAACGGTCTTGCAGAAGCCTTCAATAAGACTATTGGCAAGCTTCTTAAAAAGTTCGTCTCGAAAAGTCAACGAGATTGGGACGACAAGTTGGGTGAATGCTTATGGGCTTACCGCACAACGGTGCGAACCCCAACTAAAGCCACGCCATTTTCCTTGGTATACGGATGCGAAGCCGTCCTTCCATTGGAAATTCAAATTCCCTCTCTACGCGTCGCCTTGACAGCGGAAATGACAACTGAGGAGAAGCATCAGCAGCGACTCCAGGAGTTGGAAGCCTTAGACGACAAGCGTTTGCAGGCCCAACAACAAATCGAGCTTTACCAAGCTCGTATCACCAGAGCCTTCAACAAGAAAGTCAAAGCGCGAACTTTCAAAAAGGCGACCTTGTCTTAGCTGTCCGAAGACCCATGGTCATGACGCACAAGACAAAAGGAAAATTTCAGCCCAAATGGGAGGGACCGTTTGTAGTAGAGTCAGTCTACTCAAATGGGTCATATCGCCTCATAACTTCAAATGGCGATACACTCATGATGCCAATCAATGGAAAATTCTTGAAGAAGTACTATCCTTAATAGTACTCTTCCTCCGATCAAGTTAAAAGTGCACCTCTGATCAAACATCTGACGCCCTCGACGGCTAAGGATAGAGGAAAATGTTGGCCTTTAAGCCCAACATAAGTCTTCGACAACTCATCATGCTAAGGGGAATAGCATGGCTAGCCCAACTCAAACGGTAGTTGGTAAAGGCGTGTCAAACCCGTTGATAGCTGAGGGTTTGCTAAAAATCCTAAGTGGACTTGAGTCCACTCTTTCCTCCAAAATCCCTTACCAATTCTCGTCCATAGAATGGTAGGACCACAAAATACAATCATTACTAAGTTAACACTATACCTCTGGTAATGAATACTCTTTGTCGAGTATAAACTTTGTTTGTTAACTCTGCATAGAGTAACAAACTCTCAAATTTGCCAAGTTAACACTATACCTCTGGCATTTCAAATTCACTTGTCAATTCTCATCAATAGAATGGCAGGTCCTCAAAATGCTCTTATCACGAGCCAATTCTTGTCAAGTTAACATTACACCTCTGATAAACTACTGTTTAAGTTAACATTACACCTCTAAGCGGTACATCGAGTGCCTGTCAAGTTAATATCACACCTCTGATAGTCACCTTCTTCAGACTTCCGTATCGAAGCTGAAATGGATGATGCCAAGTTAACACTACACTTCTAGCATCCGAGTCATCGCTAAGTTCAACAATACACCTATGGCCATGACCTTTCCTTGACTTCTTCGTCTAAGTCGAGATGACCAATGCTAAGTTCAACACCACACCTCTATTTACCTTACTGTTAAGTTAAACATTACACCTATGACAGTGACATTCTGAGTTAAGTTAATATCACACCTCTGACTCACATCCTTGTCGAGTTAACACTACACTTCTGACAAGACTATCTCCAACCCGTTAAGTTAATATCACACTCTAACGGTAAAAGCTTTACCAGATTCCTCGCGGGTCTAGTTTCACTTGTTATTCTCTTCAAAAGAATAACAGGTCCACCTAAAGACGTTGTTAGGTTAACATTACACCGCTGACAATGTTTTATCAAATTCCCCAGCTGACCTTGAATCAAGTCAATCCCAGACACTTGACAAAAGTTCACCTTCTCTGGGAGTACGCATTCCCCCTGTCACTTTCTTTTACAAAGTGGCAGGTCCACCAAAAATCATCCCATCCCTGTCAAGTTAATATTACACCTCTGACAGTGTCAACATTTGAGAGCCTCTCTCTGCGATCCGGTGACTTGTCAGCAGTCACGGGAACTGTCCTTTGTAATACAAAAGTCAAATCCCGGTCAGCACCACCTACATGACCAAAGTGGCACTTCTTGGCGAGTGAAGCGACAGGGCGTGACGCTGCAAAACGAGAAAGACACTTAGTTAGATACTCTATCAAAAGCAAAAGGAAAAAAATGCTAAGTGTTGATAATCCGAACGCAGAAGAGGCACTAGACGCAGGAATTATCAAATCCGCGTCCAGACCTGCACATCCACGCAGAAGAGGCACTGGACGCAGGAATTATCAAATCCGCGTCCAGACCTGCGCATCCACGCAGAAGAGGCACTGGACGCAGGAATTATCAAATCCGCGTCCAGACCTACAGGATCGGCGTCTCCACAACATTCTCCTTGATGTCACTTCTGGGGTGCGAAAAGAAGGGAGTTATCCACCTTAACCCTTCCATCACCATAATCGCCAGAAGTTAAGGAGGGTAACTCCCTCCCTTTCACACTCCCAGATGTCTAAGTGCTTGGACTCGGGTGCCAGATTCATAAAACAGAACGCAAGGATCAAATCCGCGTTCTGTAAACTAAGTCCGCGTCTGAACCCTTCACAATAGAAAATGTTCTAAGTGAAGAATCTGAAGCGCAGGACTCAAGGGCGCAAGGGTCCAAACCCGCGCCTCGGTTATCACCCAAAGACTGCGTCTGGGAATCAAACACGATTTAAAATTCGCGTGTTAAGGGTTCTTAAAAGTTCTTTGAACTTTCATTAATGGCGAAACTTCCTCCTAAAAGGCCTTTACCTTGGAGACCTGGGAGAACGACGTCCTGTGCAGAGGAGGAGCTGCCCCTCTGGGCCTCGGCGACGGCCGCCTTTGAAGAAGAGGCAGTTGGTTTGGTCTTGGGTGCCATTGCTAATTCGATCCAAGTTTAAACAGATGAACAGAGGGGCAAATTCTTTTTCTCAGCAAGTGCGTTCGGAGAAGAAGATACATCTCTCCAACTGTTGCCCTTTTATAGGCACAAAGATTCGCGAAGATACGCGGCGTATGGCCCGATAGATGCTGCAGCGAGTCGCCGCTTGACGCGTGTAACAAAATCGTTTCTGAACAGAGAAGATCATGCGTCGCACCCCCGCCACGAGTCAGCAGTCGACACGTGGAGTAGTTCATTTAATGAATCAGGAAATCCGCGCGCCAAGAGGCGAAATTGCGCCGGTTCCCTAGGCCAGCTGGCGGCGTAATCATGACATGGCACAGAAATTCGCGCCCAAAGAACGCACCTCCTCGATGGACATGCCACGTCAGCCTCTCCATGAATGCATTCGGAAGGTCGCGTCTCTCTAAGAAATTCGCGTCCTTCCAGGCTGGCCAAATATCACGTCTATATTCAAGAGATACGTCTCTCCGAAGTTCGCGTCTTCAGCTGAACATCGCGTCTGCCTTGTGAAGGTCAGTCGCGTTTCCATCTCGCTAAGAAGTCGCGTCTTTAAAGCAGCCTCGTCTCTGCTTTTCAAAAAGGAACCTGCGTTCAGTCCCTGCTTCTGCGAATCAGTTCAACAGTACACTGGCGCAAACAGACAACCAACCGCTCCCGGCCAAAAGCGCACCTGTGACAAACTAAAAGCAATCGGGGAGGTCTAGACTATGTATCTAGACACTCAACACGATCAACTCTGATGGCTTCAAAGAGTTCAACAGTACACTCACGAAGACCAAATCCAGATAAGATCAAACCCGAAGCATCAACAGTCCAGTCATAAAGGCGAACGTGGCTAAAATCCAAAGTATTTCGAAATCCGTCCCATTTAACTGCGGAATATCGGAAACTTTGGAGGGGGTTCTGTAGGCTGTCTAAAAATGTCCAAACAGACAAGCCCCTGAGAAAGCAGAGTTCCAGCATCAAGGTGCGTCGGCCCGAAGCCCGCGTCTCAGCATCAAGGCGCGTCAGCCCGAAGCCCGCGTCTCAGCATCAAGGCGCGTCAGCCCGAAGCCCGCGTCTCAGCATCAAGGCGCGTCAGCCCGAAGCCCGCGTCTCAGCATCAAGGCGCGTCGGCCCGAAGCCCGCGTCTCAGTATCAAGACGCGTCGGCTCGACACCCACGTCTCGGTTGCAACTACCCGGAAATAAGGGGCCAGTCACCGCACATGTAGCGGGAAGTGGCCCCTCATTGTGGAGCGTTTTCAGGGGGCACGTTCATCCCCAGGGACCTCTATAAATAGCCCGGTTGGCATCAACAAAGGGACACACATATACACACAGAGAGAGATCATCAACAGAGGGAGAGAGAGCTTGACTCTTCAAGCCAGCTTGCTGCGTACAAGTTGCTCTTCGCCTACCTTCTCTTTTAGAGTTTTGGTGGACGGAGCTGAGTTACTCCCTCTACCGACCGAAGAGAAGATCCCTCGACGGTCCAGAACGGTCATCTGGTCAACGGAGAACAAGATTCACTCTCCACCGCCACCCGAAGAACCCAGCACTAAATAAAGGGGGAATTCAAGATTCAATATTCCCCCTCCCTGTAACCGAAAGATTAAGCCGGCTGTAATTTTTCATCTGATTCAAGGAAATTTTACATCGAGCCCCCCTTTTCCGTGTCAAACAGTTGGTTGTTGTTTGGCTACGGGCTTACCCTCGGTTGTGAGGCGGTGTTTGAAAGAGGAGTTCGGTACTCCTAGTGTTGTAACAAATCCTCCTCGGTGGAGGTTCCCTCGGTGGGAGATAGTGGATTGGAAATCCTTCACGGTGGTGAAGGCAGGGATGTAGAGCTAGGGGCTCGAACCTCGAAACATATCTTGTCTTAGCGTTTGATCATTGTCTCTCTAACTCTCTCTCTCTCTCTTGTATTTGTGCAAAGCATCATATATCATTCATATCATAAATTGCTTGTGTTGTTGCCTTGCATTATTCATATTGCCTATACACATTATATGCTTGGTTGTTTGTGTGCCTCACTTGTACTTAACCACAAGAGCTTCATATAGCACCTCAACCCATATCTTGGGAATCAAGAGGAGTTAGTCCAGAGCCCTTCATGGGGAATTCGGCTACACTTGTTGGTTGTACTAAGTGTGATTGCAAAATAGTTTTAAGCTTCCGCATTTAGCACATTTAGTTTTCTAGATTAGCACTTACACCTATTCACCCCCCCTCTAGGTGTTTTCAAATAGAATATCTATTCCTCAGAGAAATCACCAAAATCGAAGCAGAATTTTGTAAGAAAGAATTTTAGAGGAGGGAGACAGAATTCTATAGAATTTTTTATAGAAAACAGACTGAACTGCGAGAAGCTATTTATAGATTCTCAGAGTTCATCTATTATAACAACCCCGCTCCAAATTTGCACACGATCGTGCAGTTCACGATCAGATCCGGAGAGTGGGTTAAAGTCGAACAGAAAATCCTGATAAATCAAAACAAAATTTTAAATAAAAATTAAAATAGAATAATCGAAAAAAAGTTTCAAGTTCAAGAGCCCCCTGAATCGAACTGCATTCGTGTCTGCAGGTCGTGGGCACGCGCCACCTGAACCCGGCTTGGCCCGGATCAGTTTGGCGTGTGTGCGCGCGTGCGGGGATGTAGCCCATGGTCCAACACTCATAACAATAGGCATGGTAGGAGTTGGTATATATACTACCCAACCTCCCATCTCTTATACAATGTGGGATTAAAATCAAAGTCAAATAAGAGGGAAACTCAAGTTTTTCCTCCAACTCAAAACACATCCAACAGTCCCCCCCAAAACTTGAGTTTCAGGAAAGATAAAATAAATTAAGAATAAATAATAATCAAATCATTAGATCATAAAACATGAGTGAAATCGGACAACATCATACTGTGAATTCGAGACAGGTTGACTATGCCTGGAACCTTCCTTAGTGAATTCATTGTCATCTGAGAGACATCGTAGATTACGTCTGGAACTATCCTCTTTTACCAGATATTGATAGCATCCACACACATAGTAAGTCTCCATCTATTGAGCGAGCGGGTTAGGCGTTAAAGGTCATGCTCATAATAACTGACTCATGAGAATTTCTAGGGTTAGCCCTGCCCCTCCAACCTCGGCCATCATAGTTCCTCTCACGTAGCTATGTCCTCCAAGGGTACTACAGATGGATGGTATACCCTCTACACTACATACGTTGGACTTATTAAGAGTTAAACTCATTCTTACCTAGTTGTATCATAAGAGCATCATCACCATAGAGAAGGGGTAGTAGCTACAATGCCTTATATATGATATAAACATATCTGGGTAGATACTTCGCACGAATATCACCAGTCCAGTTTGTTTCTACTACATTGAGCTCTTTCATGGAATCAACTCCCAATCAAGTAGGTTGGGTTCCCGCTGTCGGAAAGCTCTACTATGCGCTTAACCCCATCTCCCTCGATGATTAGGACCACACTCCTAGAAAGACCCTTAGTCAATGGGTCAGCAATATTCTTCTCGAATTTTATAAAGTCCAGAAGCACAACTTTGCCCAATAGACTCTGAACAGACTTAAGTCTAATTTGAATATATATGTTCATCTTCTTATTGATATTATCTTACTTTAAAATCTCAATGGTGAAATCTTGAATCAATATGAACCGAGATTGGAAGTATAGGTTTAGCCACGATAGAGAATTCAGATAAAAGACCCTTTAACCATTCAGCTTCAAAGCAAGTTGTGTCCAGAGCAATGAGCTCGGACTTCATGGTGCTCCTGGTAATCATTGTTTGTTTGCAGGATTTTCAGGACACAGCAGCATTTATCCGGTAGTAGACTTAACACTGTTGGAATCAGTGACTCAGTTGACATCACTATAACCTTTCATAATATTAGGATATCCAGTGTAAGTCAGACAATAACCAATTGTGCCTCCAAGATATCTGAAAACTTTCTCTAGTGCAGTCCAGTGTTCTTTACTGGAGTTACTAGTGTATCTACTTAATCTGCCTACTGCATAAGAGATGTCAGGCCTAGTCATGTTGAAAATATAGAGAAGTAAACCTATTAATTAAGAGTATTTCAATTGAGACACAGGCTCACCCATATTCTTCTTCAAAGCAATTGAAGAATCATAGGGTGTAGAAATTGTAAGTCACCTAGGGGGTGAATAGGTGATGGCTAATCTAATGGTCACTAAATGCGGAATTAAAAACTATTATGACCTAAACAAAACTACTTACACTAAACACCACGTATAACACAAGAGTGTAGCTGAATTCCCCGTGAAGGGCTCTGGACTAACTCCTCTAGATTCCCCTAGATAAGGGTTGAGGTGCCGCGTTGGCTCTCTTGGTTGAATACAAGTGTTAGCAAACAATCCCAAGCATATATCAATTAAGCACAAGAGTATATCTAGCATATAAAGATAAACACAATACAAGTATGCAAGATATAAACAAGTAAGGGAGAGAGAGAAGGAGCAATCGCAAACACAAGGGATTTGTTTCGAGGTTCGAGCACACTTGCTCTACATCCCCGCCTTCGACACACGAAGGATTTCCACTAAAATCGATCCCACCGGATCACTCCTTGGTGCCGCAACACCTACAATCCGAGTTCACACTAGAACTCCTTGGACTCTCTAGTCCGTACACACGCAAGCCCACTAGCTCGCCGAGGCTGCACCTCAAACAACAAGTTCGCACCCGAACTCGAAACACCGCAGACACACACGTCCGCCTCCTCAAAGTACAAATGAAAAGATCTCTTGGTGATCTAAACACTTTGATCACCAATACGAACTCTCATAAAAACACTCCTATAGAATGAATATGTCAATGGGTTGCTCAAGTGTTTGTGAGAAAAGCAAGGATGAGAGTGGTGGAGGAAAACTCAAGAAAATCACTTTAAACACTCTTGATAAAACTCCCCTTTTGATTGGAAGTATTAGCTCTCAATTTAGTGGAGAAAACTCTTTTAATGAAGTGGGAAAAACTGGCTCAAAGTCCACTAAAAATCTTAGGTCAAAATAATGTCCAAACCTCCAAATTTATAGGGTTAGAAAAACTAGCCGTTGGGGTCTGACAGACCTGTCGGTCGACCGGCCAATGGTCATATTTCAGACCGTTGTGCCATTGGTCGACCGGTCGGTCGACCGAGGCCAGGATACAGAGAGCAAGTCTCTCTGTCCGGTCGACCGGCCCTCCTGCCAGAACAGGCGTGCACGTCTGTGCACTTCGGTCGACCGCCCGGTCGACCGACTTCAGAACTCGGTCGACCGGTCGGTCGACCGCTGAAGCCTGGAAACAGAAAATCAAGGATTTAAACTTGGTCTTTTTGATTGAAATGAAATCCCATAAAATCTCAGAAAATCTACAAAAATAGTTTTACCAATATACTTTGATAAACAAATATGCTTGCACAAAATCAAGGCATGTTACAAATGATTTGGACTATTTTTGTAACTTGGAAATATTGGTTCAAAATAAAAACTGTTTTTCGAAAACATGTTTTTCCAAAACTTTACCAAATACAAAAACAAGATATTTTAAACTCATTTGAAGCATAGTGCGTATGGATATGATCCACTACACAAACATGGTGAAATATCTATGTTTTTGACATTAAGCTCTAAATACGATTTTGGTTAAAACATGTAAACTAGAATACCAAAAACCAAAACGGTATTTTTCCAAAATGAAAAGTCTTTTCTAAACTGAAAATTCTTTTATGAAAAGACAACTAAATCAAGAGTGTGTGTGTATATAATACTTGGGCAATCCACCAACTATTCTATCCTTTACATTTTATCTAAAACAAAATCTTATAAAACAAACCTAGACACAAGTCTTCATCTTCTTGAAGTCTTCTCATCTTCTTGACTTGGTCCAAACACGATCCAAAAGCTCTTTGGATCACACCGTGCTAGCTCCAAAACTTGACTTTAAATTCTTTGTTGAAGCTATGCACCTACTAAGATCTTGATCATAAATCTGTCACTAATTAAACACAAGATCATTAGTACTATAACTACATGAGTTAATCATCATCAAAACTAGAGTGATGGGCCTTCGGGCCAACAATCTCCCTCTTTTTGATGATGACAAAACTCATGAAGTTATATATACATGGATTAAAGTAAAGCCTCAAAGAAGCTCCCCCTTAACTCATGCATAACATAAAATAAGAATATATGACAATGAAGCACATAAACATGTATGCAAATGAATGGAGATAAACATGCTAACAAGCATAAAACAAATCAAATTCTTTTTCTCCTATTTGCAAAACAAAACATATATGCATAAACATAAATATTTCTTCCTTTTTAATAATAAAGTAAGGAAAACATGCATATACATCTCAAATACTTCTCCCCCTTTTGTCAATCATCAACAAAGGGATTAAAGTAAAAACAAAATTTTTCTCCCCTTTTTGTCATAAACAAAGAGATCAATAAGGGGTGTAAACAAACAAGTCAATAAAGGTTTATATGCGATATACATTCATGAAGAGGAAGACGGTAAAGTAACTTCTCTACACATATACATTACATGAAATAGGGATGACAAGCCCTAATTCACATAATGCATAATATGTAATGCATAAGAGGAGATGTGAAGCTCCCCCTACACACGTGTATCACATAAAGAAGAGTTTGTCAAGCTCCTCAATACAAGATACACTCAACATGAACCTATTTGTAGAAGAGATGTTAAGCTCTCCTTGCATATAAGGAATACAAATCAAAAACATTTTTGATTTTTCTTAAAAAAATTTTAAAGGTATCAGAGCTCTTATAAAACAATCAAATTTTAAGATACCAAATGTAAATAATCATTATTGTAAAACACATTGATACCAATTGAAATTTATAACAATATTGACATTGAAACGCATTGATACCGATTTAAAATAATGATCAATTTTTTTATTTTTCATAAACTTTGTGCTTTTAAATATGTATTCCAATTGTAAATTAAGCACTAAAACATCATATATATGTATGATAATAGAAATTGACATTGAAGGCATACATATATATAGAAACAAAATTATGAGTATACAAAATATATCAATTGTGATACCAAATGAAATTATGATACCAATTGAAATTATTAAGTGAAAATAGTGTATAACTCATAAACTACCACCCTTTATATGCTCAAGATAAAAGATTTTTCAATTTGGCGTGCAAGGCATAATCGCCCATCCGTCCGCCCATTAAGGTTGGAAGGGGTTTTCGAAAATAATTTTGAAAATAATTTAGCATTGAAAAACGTTTCCAAATGAAGAATAATTAACTAGTTAAAGATAATTTTTTGAAAAACTAGTTAAAGATCCTTCAAAACATGAAATCAAATCATATGTATTTCATGAATCATACCAAATATACAAGAATCGACACTCGAATCGATAAAGCTCAAAAATATGTTCATGAACAAAATCATGACTAAACAAATAAAGTGTGAGTGTTCAAGAATCATGTAATTAGCATTTTCATGAAAATAATCATGAAGCTCGAAACAAATATCATTTTATCAAAAATCATGAAAATTCATTTTTCATTTAAAACAAACTTCAAGGTATATGTATGATTTATCCAATCCTAATAATATACATACATATCCCAAATATAAAAGAGTCTATTAAAAGTATTTGCATGAAGGCAAGAGACTCACGGGTATACATGTATATTTATTAGATTTGAATAAAAATTGTATATACATGAGGTAAAGACATGAAAATAGGCAAGACAAGTATAAATGAAAGAATCATCAAAACTAGCCTATGTATGTGCATATAGTGGTTACAAATGAGCATGAAGTGCAAACATATATAAATCAATTTGTTCTCACTATTTGTACATGCATAAATACAAGTTTTGATAAAAACTACATTTAAACTAGTATTTACCACATGAAGCACAAAACACATGAAAACATGAACATACTATATGATATCACAAATGAATAAGCATGTAAATAAATTAGGAGTTTTAGAAATAGTTACCAAACCAAGGAACTACTCCAAATCTCCAAATATGGTGGTTGTCCCACCAAAACTCCTTGATAGCGGTGCATCCAAATGTATGTCCTTCTAGTCCATGCAACCACCACCAAGGCACCAAATCTCTCACGTCTTGTGAGAGCCCTCACCTACATCAAATACACACGGTGGGGACTTTGGTACCTATTTTCTTTTGGGTCCTTTAGGGTTAGTCTTATAAGGCACCCAAACATTTTTATTAGCAAATTTACATGATGCATCTTATCAAAACAAAATTTTGCTAAATGGCCATTGCGGCCACAATGTGTACATTTGTACACTCTAGGATGCTTATGAATGTGTGTATGATCATGGCGTGCAACATAAGCATGATGATGTGCATGAATGTGTGGAGTTTGTTTCTTTGAAAACAAAGACTCTAACCTAGAATGATTGAATGCACATGTGCTCAAAGTTGAGCTCAAATTATCAATTTTATTTTTCAAAACAATCATCTCATTTTTATCAATGGTGGCATGTAAAGCATGATGAGATATAGAATCATTTTTCTTCTTTTTAGAAACAAAATCTTTTTCTTTTTCAACCATTTTTCTTTTCAAAGAAGTATTTTCATTTAAAACAATTTCCTTTTGTTTTTCCACCAAAATAATTTTAGTTTTCAAATTAGTGTTTCCTTCACAAAGATCATTTAATTTGGACATCAAGAAAACATTCTCATTTTTCAAGCTATCATTTTCTTTTAAAATATTTTCAAATTTTTCTTGCAAAGAATCTTTTTCATTAAGCATGGCATCAAATTTCTTTTTCATTTTCTTATTATCTTTTCTAAGCATGTCATATTTCTCAAGTAATTGTTGACAAAATGAAGTGAGCTCATCATATGACATGTTATCTTCATCTACCTCGGATTCGGTAGTTACCTCAAGGGGGTTATCCCCTTGGACCATATAGCACACGTTGGAGGTGTCGCTTCCAACGTCCGAATTGCTCCCGGCATAATATAGATCCTTTTCGCCAAGGGAGGTGATGATGTTCCAAGTTACAAAAGCCGATTCAACATTAGAAACCCTAGATAAATATTCATCATTTAGGGTCGACTTTAAAGCATGAAGGGCTTTTGCATTAGCCTCAAAATTTTTGCCATTTAAACAATATGCATCATTAGTTGTGGCAAGATAAACATGAATACCTAAGGCTTTGAGGTACAAGGACATCTTAACCTTCCAAATTTGGATGTTAAGAATGTCAAACATGGGTGGTGACATGAAATCCATGGTGTGCGTACAAAAATAGTGATTAGCCTAAAAAGAGGATCTTTAACTCTAGGTTGTAAGACCCAAATCAAAAGCACTTGGCTCTGATACCAATTGTAAGTCACCTAGAGGGGGGTGAATAGGTGATGGCTAATCTAATGGTCACTAAATGCGGAATTAAAACTATTATGACCTAAATAAAACTACTTACACTAAACACCATGTATAACACAAGAGTGTAGCCGAATTCCCCGTGAAGGGCTCTGGACTAACTCCTCTAGATTCCCCTAGATAAGGGTTGAGGTGCCGCGTTGGCTCTCTTGGTTGAATACAAGTGTTAGCAAACAATCCCAAGCATATATCAATTAAGCACAAGAGTATATCTAACATATAAAGATAAACACAATACAAGTATGCAAGATATAAACAAGTAAGGGAGAGAGAGAAGGAGCAATCGCAAACACAAGGGATTTGTTTCGAGGTTCGAGCACACTTGCTCTACATCCCCGCTTTCGACACATGAAGGATTTTCACTAAAATCGATCCCACCGGATCACTCCTTGGTGCCGCAACACCTACAAGCGGAGTTCACACTAGAACTCCTTGGACTCTCTACTCCGTACACACGCAAGCCCACTAGCTCGCCGAGGCCGCACCTCAAACAACAAGTTCGCACCCGAACTCGAAACACCGCGGACACACACGTCCACCTCCTCAAAGTACAAATGAAAAGATCTCTTGGTGATCTAAACACTTTGATCACCAATACAAACTCTCACAAAAACACTCCTATAGAATGAATATGTCAATGGGTTGCTCAAGTGTTTGTGAGAAAAACAAGGATGAGAGTGGTGGAGGAAAACTCAAGAAAATCACTTTAAACACTCTTGATAAAACTCCCTTTTTGATTGGAAGTATTAGCTATCAATTTAGTGGAGAAAACTCTTTTAATGAAGTGGGAAAAACTGGCTCAAAGTCCACTAAAAATCTTAGGTCAAAACATTGTCCAAACCCTCAAATTTATAGGGCTAGAAAAACTAGCCGTTGGGGTCTGACAGACCTGTCGGTCGACCGGCCGGTCGACCGGCCAACGGTCATATTTCAGACCGTTGTGCCATCGGTCGACCAGTCGGTCGACCGAGGCCAGGATACAGAGAGCAAGTCTCTCTGTCCGGTCGACCGGTCGGTCGACCGGGGCTTTCCAGAGAGCAGAGTTCTCTGGACGGTCGACCGACCCTCCTGTCAGAACAGGCGCGCACGTCTGTGCACGTCGGTCGACCGCCCGATCGACCGACTTCAGAACTCGGTCGACCGCTGAAGCCTGGAAACAGAAAATCAGGGATTTAAACTTGGTCTTTTTGATTGAAATGAAATCCCATAAAATCCCAGAAAATCTACAAAAATAGTTTTACTAATATACTTTGATAAACAAATATGCTTGCACAAAATCAAGGCATGTTACAAATGATTTGGACTATTTTTGTAACTTGAAAATATTGGTTCAAAATAAAAACTGTTTTTCCAAAACATGTTTTTCCAAAACTTGTTTTTCCAAAACATTACCAAATACAAAAACAAGATATTTTAAACTCATTTGAAGAATAGTGTGTATGGATATGATCCACTACACAAACATGGTGAAATATCTATGTTTTTGACATTAAGCTCTAAATACGATTTTGGTTAAAACATGTAAACTAGAATACCAAAAACCAAAACGGTATTTTTTTCAAAATGAAAAGTCTTTTCTAAACTGATAATTATTTTATGAAAAGACAACTAAATCAAGAGTGTGTGTGTATATAATACTTGGGCAATCCACCAACTATTCTATCCTTTACATTTTATCTAAAACAAAATCTTATAAAACAAATCTAGACACAAGTCTTCATCTTCTTGAAGTCTTCACTTGAAGTCTTCTCATCTTCTTGACTTGGTCCAAACACGATCAAAAAGCTCTTTGGATCACACCGTGCTAGCTCCAAAACTTGACTTTAAATCCTTTGATGAAACTATGCACCTACTAAGATCTTGATCATAAATCTGTCACTAATTAAACACAAGATCATTAGTACTATAACTATATGAGTTAATCATCATCAAAACTAGAGTGATGGGCTTTCGAGCCAACAGAAATTGGTTTAGAGTTATAAAAATCAAATTTATGAAGCATTCTTTCAATGCTATGAGCTAGGCTCAAAGAAATTGCATTAGAGGTTTTAGATATTTGCATTCTCAATATTTTATCAGCAGGATCTAAATCTTTCATATCAAAATTTTGGGAAAGATAATCCTTTACTCTTTGGATTGCATCAAGAAAAATTCCAAGGATAAGAATATCATCTACATATAGATAAAGTATAATATATTCATTGCTAAACTTCTTAGAATATATGCACTTGTCATGTTCATGAATAGTGAATCCAAATTGTGCAATAACTTTGTTAAATTGTTGATGTCATTGTTTAGGTGCTTGTTTAAGTCCATACAATGACTTCACAAGTTTGCACACTTTGTTTTTTTGTCCCGTGGCAATAAATCCTTCTGGTTGGTTCATATAAATCTCTTCTTCAGGAAAGCAGTCTTGACATCTATTTGGTGAATGAACATGTTATGAATTGATGCAATTGCTCGAAGGATTCTGATAGAGGAGATTCTGGCAACAGGAGAATAGGTTTAATAAAGATCTTATAAATAATTACTGTAATAAAATACTGTAATGATCTTATAGAACAAGATCTAAATAGTTTAGAAAGATCTTATAAATAATTACTGTAATGAAATGGTTTAATAAAATCCCTAAAAATAAATGAAAATTTGAAAATATGAGAACAAAACTTTTCGTAGAGTTTAGATCTTGATATCTTCGTTTTATGATAAATGGATTTCAATAAATAGCTTTGAAAATTTTAGCAAGAATTAAATAATTACTATTGCATGAACAACTTTAACAGCATAAAATATTGCATGAGCAAGTATTAAAAAATTTAATTAAGTTGCATGAAATAATTTCTTAATTCAATTGCATGAAAATTATCAGATAAATTCAATCTTCTAGACTGTTAGATATATAGCAGTATTTTTAATTTTTTAAATTATGCAACAATTTAAAACTTAAATTTTTTAATCTAATTAATAAATTGTCCTAAGCATGAAACTAAGATAAAACAATTAAAATAAAATTAAATTTGCTAGTTTGAGGTGACAGTCGTGCAGAAGCACTGCCCTAAAAGATAGATGACCGGTCCTCCGTCCGGACATTAGAATGACCTCATCTCCTAGCGGTAAAAGTTTTACCGGTAGATTATCAGCACCCAGCCTCGAACGAAGAGCTAGGCCTCTGTTCAGATGGAAATGTATTGCCCGTATATAATCGAATTCTTCGGAGAAATCACCAAAAACAGAAGCAGAATTTTGAAGGAGGAAGACAGAATTCTGTAGAATTTTTTGCAGGTAATAGACTGAACTGAGAGAAGTGTTGGCCCAATGGCCTTCCGCTCTAGTTTTGATGATGATCAACTCATGTAGTTATGTTTACTAATATTCTTGTGTTTCTAAGTTTCAGATCATTAACAGGATATTAGTTGGTGATTAGCTTCAACAAGGAGTTTAGAAGCTATTCATGGTGATTCCAGGGCCAAAGCTTCAAGTTCACACTTTGCCTAGCCCATGGATGGAGTTTTGAAGCAAGTCTACTTGAAGATGAAGATCGTCAAGAAGACTTAGGTATCCTAGATTTGATAGAGTTTTAGATCCATTTGTAAAGCTTAGTTTAGTTGATATGCTCAAGTGAACACAAAACACACACGTTTTATGATTTGATATTTGGTTTTTATGAATAGTTGATCAAAACAAGTTTACATATGTTATATGTATAGTAGATGTTTTCTATTTATACATACATGCTTTAACTTGGTAAATAAACTTATTTTGATATCCCTATTCATGTTTTGGAAAAATCAAGTTTGACAAAATACAAGGTTTTGTTTTTGATAAAATTTGCAAGACTCAAAAATGAATTGATATGTTGATATATTGTCTTGAAATTTTTTATCACATGTTTATGTTTCAACATAAAATGATAAAACAAGTTTTATGGAATTTTCAGAAATGATAAAAGGTTTTTATAAAATATTTTTCCAAAATTTTCTGACCTTGTTTTGTGCTGACAGGATGGTCGGTCGACCGTGACGGTCGACCGCACCAAGTGCCGGTCGACCGTTACAGTCGACCGACGTGCACAGACGTGCACGTCTGTTAAGCACAGACACGGTCGACCGGGACGGTCGACCGAGTTGAGAGCTCTGCTCTCGGGTTTTATCGGTCGACCGGGCCGGTCGACCGCAGTTGCCCAACGGTCATATTTCTGACCGTTGGCGGTCGACCGGACCGGTCGACCGGCAGTCTGTCAGACTGCCAACTCAGCCTAACGGCTAGTTTTGTATAGGGGCTATATAAACCCCATCTCTTTGGGGATTTTTGAAAAGATTTCTAAGAGAAAATTTTTCAGTTTTCTGAAGTGTTTAAAAGAGTTTTCAAAAGAGTTTTAAGTGCAAAAACTTCTCATCTTTATTGTTTTAGGGTTTTTGAAAAATCAAAGAAAAATAGGTTTTTGGGATTTTTGCTTAGATCTTCAATTCTATCATATTGCAAGTATTTTCCCAAATATTTTTCTTTGTTGCTTGTTTCCAAAAACACTTGTTTTCCACACTTGAGCTATCTTCTATCCTAAACTATTAGGATCTTGTTTTTTTGTGGAAAAAGAAAAAGGAAAGAGGTTTGTGGTTGAAATATACCACTTGTTGTAAACCCTTGATTTCTTGAGTTGCTCCCTCTTGGGTAGAGGTGGAGAGTGTTGTATTGGGTTGTTTTGGATCCCTCTTAGGTAGAGGTGATAGTGTTTGGTTGTGAGCCTCTTCGGTAGAGGTGTGTGGATTGTTGTTGTATTGGTTACGGGCCTTGCCCCTCGGTTGTGAGGTGGTTGTTTGAGAGAGGAGTTTGGTACTCCTAGAGTTGTAAGAAACCCTCTTTGGTAAAGGTTCCCTCGGTGGGAGTTGAGATAGTGGAAATCCTACACGGTGGTGTAGGCGGGGATGTAGAGCAAGGTGCTCGAACCTCGAAACAAATCTTGGTGTTTGCGTTTTGATCCATTGTCTCTCTAACTCTCTCTCATTTATATTGTGCAAAGCATCATACTTCATATCATCATATTTGCTTGTGTTGAGCATAACTCATATTGCCATATCATATTGCTTGTGTTGCCTTGCATTATTTCATATTGCTATATCCTTTATTTCTTGGCTTGATTGTGTGTGCACATTGCTTGGATTGCTTGTGTGTGTGTGCCTAACTTATACTCATCCAACAAGAGCTTCACATAGCACCTCAACCCATTTCAAGGGGAATCAAGGGGAGTTAGTCCAGAACCTGGAAAGGGGAATTCGGCTACACTTGTTGTATTGTATTAGTTTGTGCATAATTTGCATTAGCTTCCGCATTTAGCGCACTTAGTTTGCATTAAGTTTCTTAGATTAGCACTTACACCTATTCACCCCCCCCCTCTAGGTGTTTTTCAATTGGTATCAGAGCTAGTGCTCCTGATACTTAGGCTTAACATCCTAGGAGTGATCCATTTGCTTGCTAATCTCATTTGCATTTGTTTGTTTGCACATTCATAGTTTACCATGGACTTCATGACCCCTCCTAGCTTTGACCCTTCCAACATTGATGTTTGGAAGTATAGGATGTCCATGTACCTAAAGACCCTAGGTTTGCATGTTTTCCTTGCGGCCACCAAGAGATGTTATCTTGGTGATTGCAATCATATAGGAGCCAATGCACAAGCCCTAGAGGCCATTAGAAGCACATTATCTAAAGAATATCTTTTACGTGTTTCTAACTTTGATTCCGCTTTTGTAGTGTGGAACAAATTGACAACAACCACCACCTCCAAGCTTCAATTGCCAATCCAAGAAGAGGAATATAGTGGAGAATCCGAGCCACAACAATGCTATATGGTCCAAGGGAATGACTCCCTTGAGGTACATTCGGAACCCCACTATGATAGTGATGATTGTTCTAGTTCTTCAAATGATTTTATTGATCCCCATGCTTTAAATGAAGAACTATCTATTGTTTGTGAAAAATTGATAGAAAATTATAATTTTGAAAAAGGAAAGTCTAGGCCTTGAAAAAGAAAATAAGAGTTTGCATGCTAGGCTTACCAATGTTTTGCAAGAGAAGGTTGAGGTCTATAATGAAAGGGATTCATTAAAATCTCAACTTGATCTTGCACTTAAAGAAAATAACTTTTTGAAAAGTAAAAATGATTGCCATGTTCTTTTGAAGAAAAATGAAAACTTGTCTTCAAAAGTTGATTTTGTTTTAAAAGAAAATGATTCTTTGAAAATTAAGATTGCTTCAATTTCTAAAGATTTGGATGCATGTTTAAAGAAAAATGATGTTTTGAGAAATAAGATTGATGCACATATTTGCCATGCTAGGGTAGTATCACACACTTCACCTATTGCATGCCACACTTCTTCTTCTAAGATTAATGATGATATTTGTTTGCTTAAGAAGAAGGTTGATTGTTTGGGCTCCACTATGAGCCAATGTGCCATGAACCACTCACGGTTGGAATCCTTGGTTCGAAAGAAACAAGTTCCATCCTTTATGCATGCACACCCATCACGGCATACACATGCTTCACACGGACACCATCAACACAAGTATGCTCATGTGTACACATGTACACATTGTGGCCGAAAAGGCCATCTTGCTAAATTTTGCTATGATCGTTTACATGTTGAAAATTTAGCCAAGAAGTTTGTTTGGGTTAGAGAAGGTACTAACCCCCATGGACCCAAAAGAGTATGGGTACCAAAGACCACCCCTCCTATTATTTTTGATGTAGGTGTGGGCTCTCACATGACGTGAGAGTGATGACACCTTGGAGTGGATGCGTTCCGGACTTCATGGAAATCAAATTGGATGCATCACTTTCAAGGGAAGATTTGGTGGAGATGACCACCATGTTTTGGAGACAAGGAGAGTTGCTTCTTCGGTTTTGGTAACAATCCTTTACTCCCATTTATTGTTTACATGCTTTCCATGTTTTAATGTTTATAGCATGTTTTTGATGTCTATGGATTAGTATGTTCATTCCATGTTTATTAGATCCTTGACATACATGTATAGTATTTGAGACACATATGCTTATATGAACCCATATTTAGTGTTCTCACTTTTGTTTAAGCTATAATGTACATCATGAATCTAATACATGTGAATTTACATAGTAATCATCTTTTAGTTTTATCATGATGACTTTTATATTTGTTTTGATGCTTCATGTTTTGAATATATGTTTAGATGTTTGTTTTCATTAAGACTAGTTATATACTTGTACATAGAGTGGGATACAAATAAATCTATATATGTTGAGCTTGATTGCTTATTTGAACCCATTAGATGTGCTAGTATAGTCTAGTTTTGATGATTCATACATTTCAAACTTGTATTCCATTTTTGGATTTGTTTTATGATTGTGTGTTTCACTTCATGTATATGTTTGTATTGCCAAACTTTAAGATATACATGTATACCCCTTGAGTCATTTGCCTTTCATGCAAATCTATATTTGGACTCAATTGTGTTTAGGGATATGTATGTATACTTCATGTTTGACAATTCATACATATACCTTGAAATGAAATTTGTTGTGATGAAAATTTAGTTTTTCATGTTTCATGTATTTATGTTTAACTTCATGTATATGTCTATCTAGTTCAAACTAATCTTATACATATACATCTTTTTGAGCCACGTGCCTTCATGAATATACATTTAGTGGACTCGTTGAGTTTTGGATATGTATGTATATTTTAGCTTGTATTAGACATACATATGCCGTGAAGATTAAATAAGGAGTTTTATATGATTTTTCATGCTTTTGATGGAACTATGTTCTAAGGAATAATTGAGCTTAATGAAATATTTTTCATGATTATGATCTTCACATATTATTTGTACACTCATATCTATTGCTCATGTTTTGTTTCTCATGAGGTATGCTTTATTGGTTAGAGTGATGATTATCATGTGAATTTCATTTTTTTGTTTTATTCCTTGCTTGAAGGATTTCGTACTAGTTAACAAATTTTTCCATTTAACTAGTTGTGATATTCTTCATTTGGTAGAGTTTTTCAAACAAAACTAAATTTTCAAATCTATTTTTGAAAACCCCTACCTTCTAAGGGCGGTAGGATGGGAGATCATGTTCATGTATGCCCTAAATTGAAAATCTTTAAAACTTGAATTATGATTGGGTGGTAGAGAATATGATGTATACACTTGAACTTATTGTTATGTCAATTGGTATCATTGAACTCTTTCAATTGGTATCATTTTGATCTTCTTGTATCTCATATATGTTTTGTATGTATGTATGCTTTAAATTCCAAGTATATCAATTTCTATTGGTATCTATTTTTCATACATATATATGTTTGTGTTTATGCTAGTGCTTGAGTTTCAATTTTGTTTAAATTGATTACTTTTAAATTGATATCAAGACTATGCATGACTTTAGTTTGTATTTCATAAAGGGGGAGAAAATTTGATTTTGTATTTCAATTGGTATTTGTACTCCCACTCTTTATGATTAAAAGTTGTTATTTTAAACATATGATATCAACATCAAATTATATGTTTTTAAAATGAACAATTCTTACTATTGGTATCAATGTTTCTATGTAAAATCTTTTCAATTGGTAAAATATTTACAATTGGTATCATATTTAAGAAATTCAAAATTTGTTTTGGTTTCAAGATTCATGTTTAAGAATTCAAGACTTATGTTTAATTACAATTGGTATTTCCAAAATTTTGTTTAAAGAAAATATTCAAAGTTTTGATTTGTATTTCCTATATGCAAGGAGAGCTTAACATCTCTCTTACATATAGATTCATGTTGAGTATATTATAAATTGAGGAGCTTGACAACTCTTCTTTATATGATATACGTGTGTAGGGGGAGCTTCACATCTCCTCTTATGCATTACATAATATGTGTTATGTGAATTGGGGCTTGTCATCCTTTCTTCATGTAATGCATATGTGTAGGGAAGCTAACTTAGCGTCTTCCTCTTCATGAATGTATATAGCATATAACATATATTGATCCTTGTTTATTGGTATCAAGATGCTTCATTGACATATTTTTTAATTGATATCATGTTTGTAGTCACCCCTTATTGTTTTTTTTGTTTTAGACAAAAAGGGGAGAACATTATTTGCATTGTTTTGATTGACAAAAAGGGGGAGAAAGATTTTTTACCCCTCATTTTATCTATGGTTTTGATTGTTTACCCCTTTGTTGATGATTGACAAAAAGGGGGAGAAGTATTTGAGTTTTATATGCATGCTTATGTTTTATATGCATATATTATGTTTTAATCTCAAGAATATTAAGTTTAATTGATATATAGAGTTTGCTTTGTAATTGGTATCTAGAGCTTATTTTATTTTGAATATTCCATTTGATATCTAGAACCATTTATTGTTTATGCATACGCATGTTTCATGTTTAATATTCATTGCATATATTTATTGTTTATCCCTATGCATGAGTTAAGGGGGAGCTTCCTTGAAGCTTATCTTTAATCCATGCATATATAACTCCATGAGTTTTGTCATCATCAAAAAGGGGGAGATTGTTGGCCCAATGGCCTTCCACTCTAGTTTTGATGATGATCAACTCATGTAGTTATGTTTACTAATATTCTTGTGTTTCTAAGTTTCAGATCATTAACAGGATATTAGTTGGTGATTAGCTTCAACAAGGAGTTTAGAAGCTATTCATGGTGATTCCAGGGCCAAAGCTTCAAGTTCACACTTTGCCTAGCCCATGGATGGAGTTTTGGAGCAAGTCTACTTGAAGATGAAGATCGTCAAGAAGACTTAGGTATCCTAGTTTTGATAGAGTTTTAAATCCATTTATAAAGCTTAGTTTAGTTGATATGCTCAAGTGAACACAAAACACACACGTTTTATGATTTGATATTTGGTTTTTATGAATAGTTGATCAAAACAAGTTTACATATGTTATATGTATAGTAGATGTTTTCTATTTATACATACATGCTTTAACTTGGTAAACAAACTTATTTTGATATCCTATTCATGTTATGGAAAAATCAAGTTTGACAAAATACAAGGTTTTGTTTTTGATAAAATTTGCAAGACTCAAAAATGAATTGATATGTTGATATATTGTCTTGAAATTTTTTATCACATGTTTATGTTTCAACATAAAATGATAAAACAAGTTTTATGAAATTTTCAGAAATGATAAAAGGTTTTTATAAAATATTTTTCCAAAATTTTCTGACCTTATTTTGTGCTGACAGGCTGGTCGGTCGACCGTGACGGTCGACCGCACCAAGTGCCGGTCGACCGTTACGGTCGACCGACGTGCACAGACGTGCACGTCTGTTAGGCACAGACACGGTCGACCGAGACGGTCGACCGAGTTGAGAGCTCTGCTCTCGGGTTTTATCGGTCGACCGGGCCGGTCGACCGCAGTTGCCCAACGGTCATATTTCTGACCGTTGGCGGTCGACCGGACCGGTCGACCGGCAGTCTGTCAGACTGCCAACTCAGCCTAACGGCTAGTTTTGTATAGGGGCTATATAAACCCCATCTCTTTGGGGATTTTTGAAAAGATTTCTAAGAGAAAAATTTTCAGTTTTCTGAAGTGTTTAAAGAGTTTTCAAAAGAGTTTTAAGTGCAAAAACTTCTCATCTTTATTGTTTTAGGGTTTTTAGAAAATCAAAGAAAAATAGGTTTTTGGGATTTTTGCTTAGATCTTCAATTCTATCATATTGCAAGTATTTTCCTAAAGATTTTTCTTTGTTGCTTGTTTCCAAAAACACTTGTTTTCCACACTTGAGTTATCTTCTATCCTAAACTATTAGGATCTTGTTTTTTGTGGAAAAAGAAAAAGGAAAGAGGTTTGTGGTTGAAATATACCACTTGTTGTAAACCTTGATTTCTTGAGTTGCTCCCTCTTGGGTAGAGGTGGAGAGTGTTGTATTGGGTTGTTTTGGATCCCTCTTAGGTAGAGGTGATAGTGTTTGGTTGTGAGCCTCTTCGGTAGAGGTGTGTGGATTGGTTGTTGTATTGGCTACGGGCCTTGCCCCTCGGTTGTGAGGTGGTTGTTTGAGAGAGGAGTTTGGTACTCCTAGAGTTGTAAGAAACCCTCTTTGGTAGAGGTTCCCTCGGTGGGAGTTGAGATAGTGGAAATCCTACACGGTGGTGTAGGCGGGGATGTAGAGCAAGGTGCTCGAACCTCGAAACAAATCTTGGTGTTTACGTTTTGATCCATTGTCTCTCTAACTCTCTCTCATTTATATTGTGCAAAGCATCATACTTCATATCATCATATTTGCTTGTGTTGAGCATAACTCATATTGCCATATCATATTGCTTGTGTTGCCTTGCATTATTTCATATTGCTATATCCTTTATTGCTTGGCTTGATTGTGTGTGCACATTGCTTGGATTGCTTGTGTGTGTGCCTAACTTATACTCATCCAACAAGAGCTTCACATAGCACCTCAACCCTGCTGGCCCAAAGGCCTATCACCCTAGTTTTGATGATGATCAACTCATGAAGTTATGTTTACTAATGATCTTGTGTTTAATTAGTGACAGATTCTTTATCAAGATCTTAGTAGGTGTGGAGCTTCAACAAAGGTTTTAAAGACAAGTTGGAAGCTAGCACCGGTTGATTCACGAGCCTATGCATCAAGAACACATCTAGAGATGAGCTCGGTGGATTGCATTTGGACCAAGTCAAGAAGATGAGAAGCCTTCAAGGGAAGACTTCAAGAAGTTGAAGACTTGTGTCTAGGTATAAGATTTTGTTTTTGTTTTAGAAAAAATGTAAAGGATAGATAGTTGGTGGATTGCTCAAGTCTATATCACACACACACTCTTGATAGAACTCTTGATAGAATGATTTTCATAAAAGATTTTCCTAGTTAAGAAAAGATTTTTATTTGTGATAAAATACAATTTGGTTTTTGGTATTCATGTATACATATCTTATATCCAAAACCATGTTTAGAGCCTTATGTCAAAAACTAGATATTTCATCTTGATTGTGTGGTGGATCATATCCATACACACTATGCTTTAAAAGTATATCTTGTTTTTGTATTTTGTGAAGTTATGGAAAAAACAAGTTTTAGAAAAACATATTTTTAGAAAAACAGTTTTTATTTTGATTGAAACTATTTTTCTGGATTTACTGTGAATTTCTGGGATTTTTATTAAGTTAAAAGACCAATCTTTAATCCCATTTTTCTGGTTCTGGCAGTTCTGATTTTTCAGAACTGACAGAGGCCGGTCGACCGGGTCGGTCGACCGGACGTGCACAACGTGCACGCCAGTGTGCACTGGAGATCGGTCGACCGGTCCGGTCGACCGCTTCAGAGAGCTTTGCTCTCGGGAAGTATCGGTCGACCGGGCCGATCGACCGACAGAGAGTTTACTCTCTTCTCCAGTTGCTCGGTCGACCGGGTCGGTCGACCGGAGGCTGCAACGGTCGGATTTTAGACCGTTGCCGGTCGACCGGACCGGTCGACCGGTAGCACTGACAGAGCCCCAACGGCTCTATTTTCTGTCAGCCTATAAAAGGGGGTCTTGTCAACTGTTTTTAGTAGAAGATTTTGGAGACCTTTGAGCTAGTTTTTCCAACTGATTTCAGAAGTTCTCTCCACATAATTGAGTGCAAATACTTCCCATCTTAAAGGGAGTTTTTATCAAGAGAGTGTTTTAGTGATTCTTTGAGATTTTCACCATAGTCTTTCCTTGCTTTTCTCACACCACACTTGAGCTATCCATTACTATATTCCTATAGGTGTGTTGTAGTGAGAGTGACTTTAGGTGATCAAAGTGTTGTGATCACCAAAGATCTTTACTTTGTACTTTGAGGAGACGGGCAAGTGTGCTCGTTGTTGGTGTTGAGTTCGGTTGTGAACTCTTTGGTTTGAGGTGCGGCCTCGGCGAGTCGGTGGACTTGCGTGTGTACGGGACTTGGGAGTCCGAGGGCTTGTAGGTGTTGCGGCACCGGGGAGAGATCCATTGGGATCTTGCATAGTGGAAATCCTTCGTGTGTCGAAGGCGGGGATGTAGAGCAAGTGTGCTCGAACCTCGAAACATACCCTTGTGTTTGCGATTGCTCACTCTTGCTCTCTTTCTCACTTAGTCTCTTTTATATCTTGCATTACTTACATTGTCTTTACTTTACATGCTTGATATACCCTTGTGCTTATATTGTTATATACTTGCGTGGGATTGCTTGTTAACACTAGTATTCAACCAAGAGAGCCAACGCGGCACCTCAACCCATTCAAGGGGAATCTAGAGGAGCTTGTCCAGAGCCTCGCAAGGGGAATTCGGCAACACTCTTGAGTTATACATAAGTGTTTAATTAAAAGAACTTTTATTTGGTCATAATTGTTTTAACTTCCGCATTATTTGTTCATAAGTGACCATTAGATTAGCCATCACCTATTCACCCCCCCTAGGTGATCTTACAATTGGTATCAGAGCTAGTGCTCTTGATATTGGGTCTAACAACCTAAGAGTTAAAGATCCTCCTTTTAGGCTAATCACAATATTTTTGTACTCACACACCTCACCATGGACTTCATGTCACCACCCACCTTTGATATTCTTAACATCCAAACTTGGAAGGTTAAGATGTCATTGTACCTCAAAGCCTTAGGAATTCATGCTTATCTTGCTACTCCTAATAATGATTATTGTTCAAATAGCAAGTACATTGAGGCTAATGCAAAAGCCCTTCATGCTCTTAAATGTACCCTAAATGATGATTATTTATCTAGGGTTTCTAACATTGAATCGGCTTTTGTAGCTTGGAACATCATCACCTCCCTTGGCGAAAAGGATCTATATTATGCCGGGAGCGATTCGGATGTTGGAAGCGACACCTCCAACAAGTGCTACATGGTCTAAGGGGATAACCCCTTGAGGTAACTTCCGAATCCGAGGATGAGGATGCTACTATGTCATATGATGAGCTAAATTCATTTTGCCAGTTATTGCTTGAGAGATATGACATAATTAAAAAGGAAAATAAAAATTTGAAAAAGGATATTGCTTGCATGCATGTAGAACATGACTCTTTTAGAGGTAACATTGCATGCTTGGAAAAAGATAACAAGAATTTGAAAAAGAACATTGATTGCATGCATGTAGAAAATGATTCTTTTAGAGATAAACTTGCATGTTTAGAAAAAGAAAATAAAGTTTTGAAAAATGAGAATGTTTCCTTATTTTCAAAATTAAATGATTTATGTGAAGGGAACACTATTTTGAAGGATAAGATTGATTTGGTGGAAAAACAAAAGGAAATCGTTTTTCAAGAAAATAAATCTTTAAAAAGAAAATTTGTTGAAAAAGAAAAGGATAATGTTTTTCAAAAGAAAAAGAAAAATGATTCTTTATCTCACCATGCTTTACATGCCACAACTAATGAGATTAAGAATTTGAAAAATAAGATAGAAAATTTGAGCTCTAATTTGAGCACATGTGCATTCAATCATTCTAAGTTGGAATCTTTGTTTCAAAAGAAACAAGTTCCCCATGCTCATGCACATACACATCATGCTCATGCTTATGTTGCACATCACGATCACAATCACACTCATAAGCATCATGATAGGGTGTACACTTGTACACATTGTGGTCGCAAAGGCCATTTAGCAAAATATTGTTTTGATAAGAAGCATAACTTATATTTTGCTATGTCTAAAGGATTTTGGGTTCCTTATAATAAAGCTAACCCCAAAGGACCCAAGAAAATATGGGTACCAAAACCCCCACCTTTTGCTTGTGATGTAGGTGAGGGCTCTCACAAAACGTGAGAGGGATGGTACCTTGGTAGTGGATGCACTTGGACATGATGGATATACTTTTGGGTTGCATCGCTATCAAGGAGCTTTGGTGGATCAACCACCATGCTAGGAGCTTTGGAGTTGGTAACAATTTCTAAACTCCTATTTTATTTATGTACATGCTTTTATTTTCATAATATCATTCATAGCATGTTCATGTTTTAAGATTTTATGTGCTTCATGTGGCATTTACATGCTTAAATGTAGAATGTGTCAAAACTTGCATTTATACATATATGTATAGTGAACTACAATTGACTCATATATATTTGGACTTCATGCTCATTTGTATCCACTATATGCATGTGTATAGGCTAGTTTTGATGATTCGGTCATTTATACTTGTTATGCCTATCTTTGATCTTACTTCATGTATATGTGTGTTTAATTCAAATCTAATAAATGTACATGTATACCCCTTGAGTCATTTCCCTTCATGCAATATATATTGGACTCTTTTCATATTTGGGATATGTATGCATATTGTTAGAATTGGATAAATCATACATATACCATGAAGATTAGTAATTTAAATAAATAATAATAAAAAAATGATTTTTCATGTTTTTGATTTGTACAACAAAATGTGATTTATGATCTTTTTGAGCTTGAATGACTATTTTCATAAAGCATTGCTAAATACAAAATACTTTATGAAAAATATATGATTTGTTTTAAGATGAAAAATAAGATTTTCATGAGATTCATGCTTCACTTTCTATTTTCATGAAAATACCATTTACATAACCTTTGAACACTCTTCTTTTATGATAAAAGATAATTTTTGAGTTTTATGGACTATGAGTGCTTGAACTTTTATGTATTTAGTATTATTCATGGAAAACATTTGACTTTGTATTTTTGAAGGATCTTTAGCTAGTTTGTCAAAAATCCATTTAAACTAGTTATCTATTCTTCAAATTGATTCACATGATCCTATTTTTAATCATATGGATAAATTTTTTGTATTTTCAAATTTATTTGATGCTTCATGATTTGAATATTAGTTTAAATGTTAGCATTTGTCAACACTTGGATTTATACTTGTACACATTATGGATCACAAATAAATATATATGATTGGGTTTGAATGCTTATTTGTGCCCATTAGGTGTGTTAGTATAGCCTAAGTTTTGATGATTATTACATTTTAAACTTGTATTCCCATTTTGGATTTATGCTATGATCATGTGCTTTCTTTTCATGTATATGTTTGTCTTGCCAAAATATTAAGATATACATGGATACCTCTTGAGTCATTTGCCTTTCATGCAAATCTATATATAGACTCAAATGTGTTTTAAGGATATGTATGTATACTTAATGTCTTGTCAAAACATACATATATCTTGAAATATAAATTTTTGTTTTAATAAAAATTTTGTAATTTTTCAATAAAATATTTGTGATGGATTTCATGATTTCAAAATTTTAAGGAATATTGAGTTTTATTGCTATTTTTCATGATACCATGTTCCACATAACACTATCACACTCACTTCTTTTTGATATGGACTTTATGGATAGAGTGCCTTTTAGTGCCTTGTGTTTCATTGATATTTCATGAAAAACTTTTGACTTATTCCTTGATTGAAGGATTCCGTACTAGTTGTTAAACATTTCCATTTAACTAGTTCGAATTCTTCAAGTGGTAGATTATGTGATATATACACCTAAGCTTATTTTTCTATTGGTATCATTGGTTATTTGCAATTGGTATCAATATGAATTTTTTTTGGTATATACTTATATTTTGCTTTTCCTATATATGTATGTATCCATCTCAATTGATATAATTTCTTCATACATATATATGATAGTTTTTGTGCTTGTTTTACAATTGGTATCTTTGAAGCACAAAGATTGTTGATGCTAAGCTTAATTAGAATTTCAAATTGGTATCCCATAATAAGCTTGTGCATTGTGTTTTGAAATTAGTATCAAAAACTCAAAAAAAAAAAAAAAAATTTTAAGAAAAATTCAAAATTTTTGATTTGTATTGTCTATATGCAAGGAGAGCTTAACATCTCTTCCATATGTAGATTCATGTTGAGTGTATTGTGTATTGAGAAGCTTAACATCTTTTCTTTATGTGGTACACGTGTGTAGGGGGAGCTTCACATCTCCTCTTATGCATTACATAATATGTGTTATGTGAATTGGGGCTTATCATCCCTTCTTCATGTAATGCATATGTGTAGGGAAGCTAACTTAGCGTCTTCCTCTTCATGAATTTATATCGCATATAAATTTTATTGATTGATTTGATTACCCCTCTTTGATTTCATTATTTTTGACAAAAAGGGGGAGAAATTTGTTTGATGATTTGAACTTTGAACCCTTTGTTGATGATTGACAAAAAGGGGAGAAGTAAAGTATTTGAGTATATATGCATGTTTTCATTGCTTAAGGAGAAGAAGTAGTTGTCTTCCTTATTAGTTATGCATATATGTTTTGTTATTTGCAAATAGGAGAAAAGATTTGATTTAAGATTTGATTTATATGATTGCATCTCCTACATTTGCATACATGTCATATGCTTCATTGCCATATCTTATTATTTATGTCTATGCATGAGTTAAGGGGGAGCTTCTTTGAAGCTTTACTTTAATCCATGCATATATAACGTCATGAGTTTTGTCATCATCAAAAAGGGGGAGATTGTTGGCCCAAAGGCCTATCACCCTAGTTTTGATGATGATCAACTCATGAAGTTATGTTTACTAATGATCTTGTGTTTAATTAGTGACAGATTCTTTATCAAGATCTTAGTAGGTGTGGAGCTTCAACAAAGGTTTTAAAGACAAGTTGGAAGCTAGCACCGGTTGATTCACGAGCCTATGCATCAAGAACACATCTAGAGATGAGCTCGGTGGATTGCATTTGGACCAAGTCAAGAAGATGAGAAGCCTTCAAGGGAAGACTTCAAGAAGTTGAAGACTTGTGTCTAGGTATAAGATTTTGTTTTTGTTTTAGAAAAAATGTAAAGGATAGATAGTTGGTGGATTGCTCAAGTCTAAATCACACACACACTCTTGATAGAACTCTTGATAGAATGATTTTCATAAAAGATTTTCCTAGTTAAGAAAAGATTTTTATTTGTGATAAAATATAATTTGGTTTTTGGTATTCATGTATACATATCTTATATCCAAAACCATGTTTAGAGCCTTATGTCAAAAACTAGATATTTCATCTTGATTGTGTGGTGGATCATATCCATACACACTATGCTTTAAAAGTATATCTTGTTTTTGTATTTTGTGAAGTTATGGAAAAACAAGTTTTAGAAAAACATATTTTTAGAAAAACAGTTTTTATTTTGATTGAAACTATTTTTCTGGATTTACTGTGAATTTCTGGGATTTTTATTAAGTTAAAAGACCAATCTTTAATCCCATTTTTCTGGTTCTGGCAGTTCTGATTTTTCAGAACTGACAGAGGCCGGTCGACCGGGTCGGTCGACCGGACGTGCACAACGTGCACGCCAGTGTGCACTGGAGATCGGTCGACCGGTCCGGTCGACCGCTTCAGAGAGCTTTGCTCTCGGGAAGTATCGGTCGACCGGGCCGGTCGACCGACAGAGAGTTTACTCTCTTCTCCAGTTGCTCGGTCGACCGGGTCGGTCGACCGGAGGCTGCAACGGTCGGATTTTAGACCGTTGCCGGTCGACCGGACCGGTCGACCGGTAGCACTGACAGAGCCCCAACGGCTCTATTTTCTGTCAGCCTATAAAAGGGGGTCTTGTCAACTGTTTTTAGTAGAAGATTTTGGAGACCTTTGAGCTAGTTTTTCCAACTGATTTCAGAAGTTCTCTCCACATAATTGAGTGCAAATACTTCCCATCTTAAAGGGAGTTTTTATCAGAGAGTGTTTTAGTGATTCTTTGAGATTTTCACCATAGTCTTTCCTTGCTTTTCTCACACCACACTTGAGCTATCCATTACTATATTCCTATAGGTGTGTTGTAGTGAGAGTGACTTTAGGTGATCAAAGTGTTGTGATCACCAAAGATCTTTACTTTGTACTTTGAGGAGACGGGCAAGTGTGCTCGTTGTTGGTGTTGAGTTCGGTTGTGAACTCTTTGGTTTGAGGTGCGGCCTCGGCGAGTCGGTGGACTTGCGTATGTACGGGACTTGGGAGTCCGAGGGCTTGTAGGTGTTGCGGCACCGGGGAGAGATCCATTGGGATCTTGCATAGTGGAAATCCTTCGTGTGTCGAAGGCGGGGATGTAGAGCAAGTGTGCTCGAACCTCGAAACATACCCTTGTGTTTGCGATTGCTCACTCTTGCTCTCTTTCTCACTTAGTCTCTTTTATATCTTGCATTACTTACATTGTCTTTACTTTACATGCTTGATATACCCTTGTGCTTATATTGTTATATACTTGCGTGGGATTGCTTGTTAACACTAGTATTCAACCAAGAGAGCCAACGCGGCACCTCAACCCATTCAAGGGGAATCTAGAGGAGCTTGTCCAGAGCCTCGCAAGGGGAATTCGGCAACACTCTTGAGTTATACATAAGTGTTTAATTAAAAGAACTTTTATTTGGTCATAATTGTTTTAACTTCCGCATTATTTGTTCATAAGTGACCATTAGATTAGCCATCACCTATTCACCCCCCCTCTAGGTGATCTTACAAACCCATTTCAAGGGGAATCAAGGGGAGTTAGTTCAGAGCCTCGAAAGGGGAATTCGGCTACACTTGTTGTATTGTATTAGTTTGTGCATAATTTGCATTAGCTTCCGCATTTAGCGCACTTAGTTTGCATTAAGTTTCTTAGATTAGCACTTACACCTATTCACCCCCCCTCTAGGTGTTTTTCAAGAAGCTATTTATAAATTCTCGTAGTTCACCTGTTGTAGCAGTCCCGCTCCAAGTCTGCACACGATCGTGTGCAGTTCGCGAGCAGACTCGAAGAGTGGGTCAAGAATCTCGAAAATCGAAACAAAGTTTTAAATAAAAATTAAAATAGAAAAACCGAAAATAAAATTTAAGGTTCAAGATCCCCTGAATCGAACTGCATTCGTGTCTGCAGATCATAGGCGCGCGCCACCCGAACCCAGTCCTGCCCGATGCTGCTCGCCGTGTGTGCGCGCGTGTGGGGATATGACCCATGACCCAACACTCATAACAATAGGAATGAGGTGAGTTGTTATATATATACCAACTAACCTCTCATCTCCTATCCAATGTGCGACTAAAAGCAAAGACAAATAAAAAGAAAACTCAAGTTTTTCCTCCAAATCAAAACACATCCAATAAGCCCCCGTCTCCTTCTCCATTCTCTTCTGTGTGTTCCCTCTTGGCCCGATGATCAAACCAGTAAAATTTTAGCCCGGTACTCTTTCATTGGGATGTGCAGCTTTTTCTGAAGCTTGGGAGGCCTGTAATCAGTCGGAGGACGAAAAGCAGGGTTATGACGATTAAGCTGAGATATAATCTCTTGCCTCTCTTTGTTAAGCCTCTCCCGGGCTCGATACTCTCTAGTATTGATCCTAATCCCCATTTTGTCATAAACTGGCTCAGGAGACGGGGATCGAGCGCCTTCAGGGTGATCATCCAACGGCAATCCTGACAACAAAAGGCAGCTGATTTCAGGAAGCCTCACGTTCAGGCGCTGGACCTCGGGATCGAGGTCAGCGGTGAAGTCCTTCATGAAGTCGGGGAACTGGATGCCGGGCTTCACATCGTCATCGACCTTAATCAATTTTCTGGGTGAGAGGGAGAGGCTGGGGGAGGGAAGGCGGAGGGCGAAGCTTGTGGGAGGGGAGGGGAGAGAGGAGAGGGGTTATTTTGAAAATAATTTAAAAAATTGTGCGTCTTAATCAATTTTCGGAGTGCATGAATCTGATGTACGCTTTAATCAATTCATTGTGTGTCAATATCCGTGCCTTAGAGTTAGTTATATGAAAGATTGACAAATTTTAATTGAACCCGTAAATTTTGGATGAACCTGTATAAATATTCTGTTTGCAGCTTATTGTTGTTTCAAATCTAGATAGATTGGATCATACAGAAGTATCCAACGAGAATCAGTAATACATAACTAATCTGGATACATAATCTATTTATAAAGAATCGGTCCATCAAGACATGTAGCAACCAAACAAAGATGACTAAATGGAAGAAATGATGGACGTACAAAAGAAATGATGAAAAGTCTAGACACAGAAGTTGTCACTCTAACAGTCGTGCCACCAACAGCAGCCCTGAATGAAATGAAGCTGATGGAGGCGGCGTCGGGGTGCAGTGAGGGAAGAGAAGCCATTTGCCAGACGGCCGAAATCGTGATATCTTGCTGTACTGAAGAGGATGTTGAAGATTGGGAGAGAAGGAAGAGAGGCTGCCGTAGTTGTTCTGCAGAGAATGCGGCATCTGCACAGTGCCCGCAGCAGAGCTCTGTGGGCGTTGGCAGGGAACATGGGGCGGGATCGAGTCATTGCTGCAGGATGGCAATTGCGACGAGGAGGCGGATGGCCGGATATTTGATCAAGGTCTGCGAAGATTATCACACAAAGATGGAAAAAAAATAGCAAGAGAGAGAGGACGATGCCGATGAAGAATTGCAGGATTCTTTGTCAACGGATTTTGTTAAAATTTTCCAGGTTTTGCTACGGTTTTGGTTTTCTCAATTCTTTCTGTTTTTTGGTTAAAATAGAAGGGCTTGTGTGCCCAGTGGAAGCTCAGAGCCCCTGTAATTGATTAACAAAATGCATTCAGCCGCTACAAGAAATTAGAGCATTCAAGACAATGGTATCCGTCGAGATCGTAGTAAAATTCGTCAGTGTTATCTTTCCTTAACACCAGTTTTTCAGGAATACATTGTTGGTATTGCGGTTGTCGCTAATGCACGCATAGTGACAATCTAAACTGTATCTCTCTGGTAAATGAATTTTCATCGGGAAAGTCTATTTTAAGAGAACCCAATGGCATATCCGTGACAGAATTACCTGTCTATAATCATTATTCTTTTTTTTCCCCTTAGATAAAACTGTGAGGTAATGTAGTGGTCAATTTCTGACTGACGCTAGGACCAAGACATGTGCCTCTCACCATCAGAGCCTCCCGAAGACACCAACAAGAACAGCCATCTGAGCAACTCCTCACAGAGCATCATCCGGTAATTCCCGAGACCGTTTCCTCCTCTCGAGGAATCGATTGTCCCGAGAATACTCTTCCTTCCGAGAACATCGCTGACCAAAACCAGTTCTTCCGTCCAGAATAGGGCGGCCACTGCAATCAACTCCACCGGTTTCTCCCAACATTTATGGAGTCCGTTACGCCGCCAGATCATTTCACATTCCACGTGTTACAAATGACTCTTTCTCCACAGTGGTCTGTTACAGAAAGTGGCAAGAACCACTCCCGTAATCAAAGGTAGAATCTCAGCTGTTACAAAAGAATCACAATGTGCAGATCATGCGGTTAATGAAACCCGCATGACCCGCAGAAGCTCCCTGGGTATATAATACACTGAGAGATGAAAAAAAAAACAGACAAGTGACAACCAAGAGAAAACCAGCAGAAAAGAAAGAGATATGAGTCTCCCTCAAGCCAAAAACTCTATTATGTTTTGTGACCCTGTTGAGTTCATTGTAAACCTTTGCAAATAGTGAATTGTCTCCCCCCTCTCCGTGGTTTCTTCCATATTGGGTTTTCACAAAAAAAATTAGTTGCGATTGTTTTTTTTAATCTTTTAGATCTAGATTACAAATTGAAGTGTAAATAAATTTCTTTTGAGAATTTACCTTTACATTTTTTTGTGCATTCATTGAGATCTGAGTCCCTACGCTCAAGATCTCTCCCCCTTCAACCTTCCTCAAACAGCCTCCTCCATATCAGTGATGGCCCCACGCAATTGAGTTACTGGTGGCGGAACTTTCAACCGCAAGGCCAAAGCAACCACCAAGGGCACGACCTCCAAACCTATCAACAATTAGCCGCTCGCGGAAGGCACCACCTCCGTCTTATTGCAGGAATCTTCCGTCAGCACTCTGCCTTCTCAATAATAAGAAGACAAGCTGTTTCAAATGCTCTGCGAGAAGGAGCAGATGAAGAAATAACAACAGAAGTCAGATCGCGTATGGGAATAGATGATACCCAATGGCGACAACATCCTTCATGAATAAGAAGAACTGAAGCAGCTCAAACAACAACTCCAGGATCAAGTCGCCGTCCTCCAGAACAACTCTGTGCAGGCAGAGGGAGATGCTGAGAATAGCAGGCCCCCAAATCTTCAAGTCCTCGACGAGCTGTAGCAGAAGCAGATCCTAGAGACCAAGCTGCCTCAGCACTTGATTCCAACCACCCGCCTCCATGACTCCCGCTTTCCAAGGATATCCAAGAATGTGAGCTTCTGAGGAAGTTCTCAACTCCCATCTTCGACAACTACACCTGAATGAGTGATTCAATTCAACACATCTGGTATTTCCCGGATAAGATGATGCTCTACTGTCACAATGACTCAGTAATGTGGTTTACTTAATGTAAGGGGCGTGGCGTCGGAGTGGTTTTACTCCCTACCACCCCTCTCTCTACAACTTTTTTAGAGGTCATCGAGGCCTTTCTCACATATTATGCAACTCACAAAAAACCAAGAGAAGTAGCCACCACCTCCTCTCCGTCAAAATGAGGCCAGAGGATAGTCTTAAATCCTGCATCAATTTCTTCCAGAGCCAGCTCACCAAAGTTTCCAACTATGGTGAAGAGGTATCTGCGCTCGCATTAACAGCGGGCTGCAGGTCACCCACCCTTTATACAAGTACCTCTTGAAGCATAACGTCACCAAGATGAGCAAGGCTCTTTCCCGAGCGCAGCCATACATCTAGCAAGAGGAGGCAATGAAAGCATTTGCCAACCACTCAGCAAAGCCTAGCGATAACGGAACAAAATTGAAGCTGCACACGAATCTTCCGACCGTGCTTCAGATCAACATCGGGGCAACCTCCTTAAAGGAAGCAGGCACTCTCTATACACCCGCCAAGTCTAATCCAAAGCTACAGGCCTACAGAGTGCTTCACTCCATTAAAACTTCCAATCAACGAAGTATTCAACATATTCAAAGATAATTCGTGAGTCAGATGCCCAAAGGTGATCCAAGCAGATTGCAAATAAATGCAGTGAGAATTACCGTGTAGTTTTGGGCTAACGGTCGTGATCCACGAGAAAGAATGCGATGAAAGCTTTTCGATGTACTGTTTCAAAAGTAAAGAATGGTGTTGGTATTTTTTAATACGAAAAGAGAATGGAGAGCAGATAAATGATTTAAAGAAAACTTAAAATTTTGAAAAGGTTTTGGAGAAAGTGATCTTTAAAAAGCTTTAAGAGTGATGGCGTTTGATTGTTTTTAATAAAGAAGAATTCAGGCTCACTATTCTATTGTTCAACTATGCGTCGTTCTCTTAAAAATTTAAATTGACTCAATGAGATCATAAGTAAAGATTAGATTTTTAGAAGGGATCAAGTAAAACAAATAAGATTAGTTTTGAAAAAATTTACTTCTTTTTAAAACAGTTCTTAAATGGAATGTTAAATCATCAAGATTTTTTCAAGTATGAAATAAAAACTAGTTTAAGACTTATTTTCAAGATTAAAGTTTAAGATAAGTCAAGTCCATTCTTATGTGTCTTCAAGAACACTCGCCAATATACAAGACATAGTTTAGGCATTCATATAATTCATTGGGTTCTTTTTATAGAAATCAGTCAAGAAGAACACTTATAGAGGAAGAAGAATAGTGAGCTCAGAAAACCAGTTTAGCTATTCATAATGATGGAAAAGAAAATAAATGAATGAAACAAAAACATAGACATACCAGTAAAGTTGGGCAAAATTTAAGCAATGGTGAATCTCCTTTGATTGTCACTTCAATGGTTAATTACACACTCTTTTCATCTCTCTCACTTATTTTTAGACTGAACTATAAAAATAAAATTGAGATTCAACTTCTCATAAACTATCTAACAATGATCCTAAATCCTAAAAATAAAGAAAGAAACTTAAACAAGTCTTTCGTCGCTTCTTTTCTGTAGAATGCAATATTTATAGGCAAAAATCTGAGTGGAGAGAGCGTGAGCAGATAGGGGAAGCAAATGCTCTCCTATCCCTTCAACAAAGACACGGATCCGTGACCCAGATGCGGCCATTTGGAAATGGCCACATCAAGGGTGGTGATATTTGGATTTTGATTTGCTTTCCATTTATCTCAAAAGTTTGCCACTTTGACCTTCTGTTTTTGATGATTCTTCGTTGATCTTTGGTTAACGAACTGGATTTATTGAAAATCTGAATTTAACTGATTTTCAATCGGTTCTATCTCTTTTGATTTGCATTTCAGCTGGAATTGTCTCTATCCTCCTGATTATTTGTTCTCTTCTTTACTTTAGAATTAAATCAGAATTAAAGTGGGCTTTTGTGCTCAATTTCTTTCCACCTCCATTAGTAATGGGCCTGCATATTACAGAAAAAATATAAGACTAAATACATGATTTATTAGACAATAATTATGGGAAGTGATATTATATATGCAATATAGGCGACCAATTACACCCCCCACACTTATCTTTTTGCTCGCCCTCAAGCAAAACATCAAAACTAATCCTAAGAAATTATTAGACCACTTTCGCAGGTCACTCGATTGTACTGAGCATATGCAATAAGCCATTAAACCTCTAGGTTATTCCTAGATGATGAGTTTTGTCTCGTGAGAGTTTCAGCGGATTACACCCACAAAATCCAAAAAGAAAGAAAAAAGTTAGTATTTTTGAAAATATTTAAAAAAGAAAGAAAATATTTGAAGTATTATTGTAAGAGTTCAAGTAATCTGTAAGTTATAGAAAAATCGAATTTTTCATTCCTAAACTTAGTCTCTATTCAAAAACTTGTCATCAATTAAAGTAAGGAGTCAAATTGTATTTCTCTTCTAATCTATTATTTTTTTCCGAAGTCATATGCACCTTTGTGAGAGTGAATTTTTTACTAAGAGTTCTTTAACTCTAACTCTTATGCCTTATTTATTTATTTATTTTTGGTGATGATTGTTCCTTAGTTTTATTTGACTTTCTAATCTACCCATGTAACGAGCCTTTAGTCGATG
This sequence comes from Agave tequilana, assembly GCA_038442645.1. Taxonomy (NCBI): domain Eukaryota; kingdom Viridiplantae; phylum Streptophyta; class Magnoliopsida; order Asparagales; family Asparagaceae; genus Agave; species Agave tequilana. The sequence continues at coordinate 141,076 of JAVJIF010004271.1, forward strand.
ACACTCAAACCGGACAGTCTTAGGGCACCGGGTGAGAAAATACCCCAAGGACTTAAGACTCGAGCAAACAAAACCACAAAACTAAGGTTTTTTATTTATAAAATATATAGCTTTTAGGCGTGAATATTTTACCTAGCTTAATCAGAGGATATATATATATATATATTATATATATATATATATATATATATATATATATATATATATATATATATATATATATATATATATATATAATATATATATATATATATATATATATATATATATCTTCCCCCCCTTTTTTATATAAGGCATAAGAATCTTTATTTTTGAACCCTAAGTGTGTAAGTGTATAAAGTGTGCATATTTCATCAAGGTAAAGATCAAGACTAAATTACTTTTTCAAATTTTTTTCCTAACCCTAAAAATCAAACAAGTCATCTTATTTTGACCAAGTATAAGACATCCTAATTATGATTCTCCTATTTCTTAAAATTGACTTAATTTCTAACAAAAAAATAAGTCAAAATATTGATCTTTTTTTCAAAATTTTTTAATATATATATATATATATATATATATATATATATTTTAAGTTATGTTATCATGTTAGAACCCTCCCCCATACCTATCACATGTATTATATAGATGCTTGAAATGGTATGCAAAAGAGGTAAAGTTATCGATACACTGGGTCGAAAAGACCCATAACCATTTCATTTACCAGCACCGATTCTAAGAATAGTTTAAGGCGTTGACTATTTACCTTAAAGTCATTTTCATTCTTAGTGTCACTGATCTCTGCAGCTCCATGTAAAAACACGAATTTAACAACGAATGGCCCAGTCCATCTTGAATTTAGCTTTCCTGGAAAAATAAAGCCTAGAATTATAGAGTAAGACTTTTTGTTCAGGGACAAATGTTTCCCTTATGATATATTTTCATGAAAAATCTTAACTCTCTATTTTATGATCTGTGCATTTTGATAGCCCTCATTTCTCAACTCCTCTAATTCGAAAATTTGTAATTTTCGAAGGTCACCGGCCTTGTTCAAATTGAAATTTAGCTGTTTATTTTCATAAGGCCCGACGTTCTAACTCAACAGGTGGGTGGAAAGCCTTCCCAAAGACTAACCTATAAGGAGACAATTCTAAAATCGTTTTGAAAGCGGTCCTATAGGCCCGTAGGGCATCTACAAGTTTAGTGAACCAATCTTTCTGGTTTTGATTCATAGTCTTCTCCAAAATAAGCTTGATTGGTCTATTGGAGACCTCCACTTGCCTACTGGTTTGAGGATGATAATGTATGGACAACTTGTGAGTTATAGCAAACTTTCGTATATGAGCTTCAAAGGATCTATTGCAAAAGTGAGTACCATTACCACTGATGACAGCACGAGGGGTTCCGAAGTGCGAGAAAATGTTCTCTTTTAAATACTTTATGACAACTTTGTTATCATTAGTTTTACTTGGAATGACTTCTACCAACTTGGAACAGTCTACAGCAACCAATATGTATTCGCTTCCAAAGAATTAGGAAATGGACCCATAAAGTCGATGCCCTAAATATCAAAAAGTTTTATTTTTAGAATTGGGTTGAGGGGCATCACATCTGTTTCAAAATTCTTCCTACCATTTGGCATCTAGGGCACGTCTTGCAAAATTCATAAGTATCTTTGAACAAAGTAGGCCAATAGAACCCACTTTGTAGCATATTCTCAGCAGTCTTGCGGGTACCAAAGTATCCACCGCATGCAAGCTCGTGACAGAAGGATAAAACACTCTTAATTTCTTCATCGGGAATACATCTCCTAATGATTTGGTCAGAACAGCACTAAAAAAGATACGGTTCATCCTAAAAGAAATACCAGGTTAGAGATAAGAACCGGTATACATCATTTTTAAACCAATGAGATGGAGTTTTGTTTGTGACTAAATAATTCACTGCATCAGCAAACCAAGGTTCTCTAAAGGCAATTAAGAGTTTTTCATCAAGAAAGTCATCATTTATGGGCAATTCGTTGTATGGAGAGTTTGAAATACGTGAGATATGGTCAGCAATGACATTTTCTATGCCTTTTTTTCTTGAATCTCGAGATCAAATTCTTAAAGAAGGAGGATCTAATGAATCAGTCAGGCCTTGACATCCTTTTCATCATAAGGTATCTTAGAGCAGAATGATCGGTGAAAATAGTGATTTTGGACCCTAGTAGATAGGGTCAAAATTTCTCTAAAGCAAATACTACTGCCAAGAATTCCTTCTTGGTTGTAGTGTAGTTCATTTGAGCATCATTGAGAGTCCTCATAGAGTAGTAAATCACGTGCTGCTCAATGTGCTATACTAGGACAGCGCCTATGGCAAAATCAGAAGCATCGCACATGATTTCAAATGGCTTCGATCAATTTGGTGCAGATATGATTGGTGTAAAAATAAGCTTTTCCTTAAGCTTCTCATAAGAATTTATACATTCATCATCAAAAGTGAAAGAAGGACAAATTCTTAGTTAAAAGATTAATCAAGGGTCTACCAATCTTACTAAAGTTCTTAATAAATCTTGGTAGAAACTGGTGTGTCCTAAGAAGAAGCGAATATCTTTCACACATTTAGGCATGTGAAGCTTAGTTATAACCTCAATCTTGGCTCTATCCACTTCAATTCCTTTCTTAGAGATTTCATGACCCAAGACAATTTCATGTCTTATCATGAAGTGGCATTTTCCCTGTTAAGTGTCAGATTTTCTCGGCACAACATTGGAGGACAAGTTCTAGATGGTGAAGACATTGAGTGAATGAATCTCTGTAGATGGAGAAATCAACCATGAAGATTTCTAAGAATCATTCTACCATATCAGAGAAAAGACTCAACATGCAATGTTGAAACGTTGATGGGGCATTGTACAAGCTGAAAGGCATTCGACGATAAGCAAATGTCCCAAATGGGCATGTAAAAGTAGTCTTTTCTTGGCCCTCTGGAGCAATAAGATCTGATTATACCCTGAGTAACTGTCCAAACAATAGTAATACTCGTGGCCAGCTAAACGTTCAAGCATTTGATTAATGAAGAGAAGCGGGAAATGGTCCTTACGAGTTGCTGCATTAAGCTTCCTATAGTCAATGTAAACTCAAATTTTTGTGGGAAGTCAGTTTGAATTAACTCTTTGTTCTCATTTTTCACCACAGTGAAACTAGATTTTTCTGGAACCGCGTGGACAGAACTGACTCATTGGCTATCAGAAATGGGATAGATTATCCCATTATCTAAGAGTTTCTAATTTTAGCATAAACAGCCTCTCGCATTATAGGGTTTAACCTATGTTGTGGGTCTCTTATTGGTGTCGCTTCTTCATTGAGATGAATGCGATGTTGAATTATGGCTGGACTCAGGCTTCACCATGTTTTCTAAGAATTATTTTAAGATTCTCTTCTTGCTCATCATTTAAATGGGAGGCAATTATGACAGGAAAGGTCTCTTGTTCGCCTAGATTGGCGTACTTGAGATGCACAGGTAAGGCTTTTAATTCTAAGGGAGGGGAAGGCTCACTGAAAGGAGGAGTCACATTTATTGGCTCCACATTTGGTGAAATAGGGTTCGAGGCTCAATTCACAGCAGACTCGACAATCTGATCAAGGTTAAAGTCTTCAGACTCTAATTCAAGGTCACAGTCAGTTTTTAATTCCAATTCTTCTCTATCTTCACTTGTCAAGTTCTCAATGAAATTGATTTCAAATGCTTGATCCTCAACATCGCGGGGTTGCTTTCCTAGGTTGAAGACATTGACTTCTCTAGTCATGTCACCAAAAGTTAACCTCAGGGACCCATTCCTACAGTTAATAATACCGTTGGAGCAAGGAATAGGCGCCCTAAGATAACAGGAGTTTGAGCCCTAGAATTGGATACAGGTTGTGTCTCAAGAACTATAAAATTAACGGGGTAGGTAAAATTCCCGACCCGGATAAGGACATCATTAATTTTTCCTTGGGAACTTTCACTTAACGGTCAGCCAGCTGGATTGTGACTCGAGTTGAACTAAGATTGCCCAACCCGAGTTGTTAATAAACTGAGAAGGGGAGCAAGTTTATACTTGCCCCCAAGTCAAGAAGTGCATGACTAATCTTAGCTTGTCCTATAGTGCAGGAAATAGTAGGACAACCTGAATCCCTGTACTTGATAGGGATCGGACTCGACAGTAGCTCACTAATATTAGTGGCTAAGAAGACTTTCTTGAAAACATTAGTCTTTCTCTTCTTGGTGCACATGTCCTTAAGAAATTTTGCATAGATGGGACTTATTGGATGGCATCAAGAAGTGGCATATTTATCTTCACTTGATTGAAGATCTCAATTTATTATCCATGTGTGAATTCTGCTTGTTGTTTTTCAGCCTATTAGGAAATGGTACTATAAGCTTGTGCACCTCACTTGTTGACGTATCCTTTTCAGATTCGTCAGATTTGGAAGAATTAGGACTCGATTAGGTGGATGCTTGTGTGTGATTATACTGAATGGAATTGGATGGTGTTGATACTTGATTAGTAACTTTCTTTCCCGACTTTAATGTATGAACACCATTACATTGATTCAATAATTGATTCTCAACCAAATGGGCTTATTGAGAATTCCTAGGATTCGTTAGTGCCTGACTGGGCAAGATACCCTTTAGCCTTTCATTCTATGGATTGACTAATTGGCTCATTTGAACCTCTAGCCTCTGTATTGTTTGCATGAGGGACTCTTGGTTCTTCATGTAGCTTTCTATATTTTTCTCAAAATCAGTCATTCTCTTCTCAAGTTGAGGATTTTAGAAGGAAAATTGTGGAGCTTGGTTGGGAAGTTTTGTTGATAATTGAAAATTTGGGTGGATGGATGAAAAAATTGTGATGGTAATTTGAAAAGTTGGGTTGATGATTGAAAAATTTATTGGAATGTTGGAAGTGGTTTGAATGGTTTGGCCGTGAGTGGTTATTGTTATTTTAGCTCCATAAGAAATTTGGGTGATTTTCCCAGCCAGGATTGTACGTTTGTGCATAAGGATTATTGTTGGGCCTTTAAAAGGCCGCATTCATCGATTCAGAAAATTATTGTTGAGCGTGAAACACTGGATACTCCTCAAACACATGATTCATGGCTTGAAAGTAAGTATAGTCTGGAGTTGAAAATTAGTTTGGGCTGACTAGAACTAGTTCTTTAGTTTCTAAAACTTCCAGTCTTCTTACTAGGTTTGCTATTCTAGCCTCGACAGCTATATATGATTCAATTAAATGGAGACCTCCTTTTGAAGAGATGGAGTTTGAATTTGTAGAGTTTTCATTAGTTGGTTCTCATTGGATAGTCTTTTCAGCTAGATCTCATATAAATCCCATCCTACATTTTCATCCTTTTGCAAGAATTCCTCTTGGCAGATGGATTCTAAGAGGGTCCTGGTTGAGCAGTCTAAACCGTCATAGAGAATTTGGCATTGTCGCCATTTCTCTATTCTATGATGAGAGCATTAGGCAAGGAGGTCTTTGAAGTGTTTAAAGTACCTCTAAAATGGTTCACTAGGTTCTTACTTGAACTGAATGATGTTCTTCATAATGAGAGCAGTCTTATGAATTGGATAGAATTTCTTCAAGAAGACCTTGATGAAACCATCCCATGATGTGATAGAGCCGACCCTAAGCTGTAAAGTCATTTCTTGGCTAATTTATTAAGAGCAAATGGGACAAATCTCAACCTAATAGCATCATCTACAAGGTATGAGATTTTCATCATTAAGCTTACTTTCTCAAATTCTCTTATGAAGAAATAAGTATTTTTGGACTCTAAGCCATGAAACTTAGGGAGTGTGTTGACGAACTGAGCCTTGAGCTCAAAGTTGTGTTCACCAACCGATGAAAGTTGGATGCAAGATGGAAGTGCAGTTCTAATGGGATAGAACCTATCCTGCAAAGATGTTGGTTGAGTCATAACCAAATCTAATTTGTATTCTTGCTTGGGTAATGATGTATTTCTAGTTAACCTAGATGTATTTGGGTCTCTCAACCACGATTGCATAAACAAACACTCCCATAATCAAGTTCATCGATAGTCAACAAGAAAAACAGAAAGCAACCAAGCCTAATCTAAGGTAAACCTTGACCTAGACAACTCCTAACTGGTTGATTGTCCACAGGAGATATAATGTAGACTCTAACTACAAGCTAATCAGCCAGGTTAAGGAAAGATTGGTAGTAAGCATCCATGCAAAAGCGATGGGCCTAATTACGCCAAACCACCAGCCTTCGGGGTTTTGACCCTCAATCCCTGTCCTTTGACACTGATTTGGCAGGAGTCAAATTCTAACACCTTTCCCCTTAAAATAATTTTCTAATGAGTTTTAGATGTCCCTAAGGCTTACGTCTATTAAATTTTAAGTTAGACTTAGGTTGTGCGTGCTTGAAGATGGTTTGTGGGCTAAAGAAGGGTAATAATTTTCCCACCTTATCGTGTTTTGGGTTTTGCCCTTAAAACAAATGTGCAAGTATATAGCGATAGTAACAATCAAAAAGCAAGTAAATCACCCAAGAAAGTTCCTATGCTAGATTCTATGCAAACATATCTTGTCTCCAGCTTTCTTCAACAACAACTGTAAAAGAAATATAATTAGACAAATGTCTAGAATGCAAGTCTAAATATTTTTAAAGCAATGGCAATCAATCAGATTACTTTGGATTAAAAACAGGGTATGTGAAAATCAGAGATAGCAGAAATAACACAAAAAAAATTATATTTTTGCATAGCAATATGTCCTGCAAAAAAGAGTTTTTAGTAGTCTAAAAAATTTTCAAGCTTTTACGCTGTAATTCTTAGAATTCTGTTTCCTACTTTCTAGAGTATGGGCATAGATAGCAAGTCTTCTCTTGCAATGCTTGAGCGCTAAATCTAATTTCTTGATGGCCGTAAAATAAGACACCAAACTTGTTAAAAAATAATTACACTGTTCCTTCTCCGGCAACGATGCCAAAAATTGATCACAAGTAAATGCAGCAAGAATTACAGTGCAGCTTTGGGCTAACGGGTCATGATCCATGAGCAGGAATGCGATGAAAGCTTTTCGATGTATTGTTTCAAAAGCAATGAATGGTGTTGGTGTTTTTTAATGCAAAAAGAGAATGGAGAGTAGAGAGATGATTTAAAGAAAACATAAAACTTGGAAAAGGTTTTGGAGAAAGTGATCTTTAAAAGGCTTTAAGAGTGATGGTGTTTGTTTGCTTTTAATAAAGAAGAATCCGGGCTCACATTCTATTATTCAATTATGTGTCATTTTCTTAAAAATTTAAATTGCCTCAATGAGATCATAGGTAAAGATTGGAGTTTTAGAAGGGATCAAGTAAAAAACATATGATGAGTTTTGAAAAAATTTCCTTCTTTTTGAAACAGTTCTTAAATGGAATGTTAAATCATCAAGATTTTCTCAAGTATGAAATAAAAACTAGTTTAAGACTTGTTTTCAAGATTGAAGTTTAAGATAAGTCTAAGCCCATCCTCATGTACCTTCAAGAACACTCGCCAATATGCAAGGCTTAGTTTAGGCATTCATATGATTCATTGGGTTCTTTTTATAGAAATCAATCAAGAAGAATACTTTAGAGTAAGAAGAATAGTGAACCCAGAAAATCAGTTTTGCAATTCATAATGATGGTAAAGAAAACAAATGAATGAAATGAAAACATAGACATACTAGTAAAGTTAAGCAGAGTTTAAGCAATGGTGAATCTCCTTTCATTGTCACTTCAACGGTCAATTACACACTCTTTTCCTCTCTCTCACTTATTTTTGGACTGAACTATAAAAATAAAATTGAGATTCAACTTCTCATAAACTATCTAACAATGATCCTAAATCCTAAAAAAAAGAAACTTAAATTAGTAATCCATCCCTTTTTCTCTATAGAATACAGTATTTATAGGCAAAAACTTGAATAGAAAGAGCGTGAGCAGATAGGGGAAGCAAATGTTTCCCCTATCCCTTCAACAAAACCGCGGATTCGCGGCCCAGATGTGGCCATTTGGCCACATCAAGGGTCGTGATCCTTTGGATTTTGATTTGTTTTCCATTTATCTCAAAAGATTTAACATTTTGACCTTCTGTTTTTTATGATTCTTTGTTGATCTTCGGTTAACTAATTGGATTTGTTAAAAATTTAAATTTAACTGATTTTCAAACAGTTTTATCTCCTTTGATTTGTATTTCAGCTTGAATTGTCTTTATCCTCCTGATTATTGGGCTCTTCTTTAATTTTGATTAAATCAGAATTAAAGCGGGTTTTTGGGCTCAATTTCCTTCCACCTCCATTAGTAATGGGCCTGCTTTTTATAGAAAAAATATAAACTAAATACATGATTTATTAGACAATAAACGTGGGAATGTGACGTTATGTATAGGTGACCAATCACAATCCAATCCTTCATTGCCTAGGTCGAAGGACATCTGTTCCTACCACGACTGCAATGGACACTAAACCATCCACTGCTAGGCCCTCCAAAGATACTTAGAGGAACTCATCCAGCAAGGTTTCCTTAAGAACTACGTCCTCACTCTCTAGGCAATTTCTCGGCAGCAAAGTACACCGTCTTCTCGAGAACAGAATGCGATCGCCCAGTACAAGACAATCGACTAACTTTTCTACTTTCATACAAATAGTGTATTCCCTTCCAAACTACCTTTTCGTGTATTGCATTTATGAGAATAAAATATTGTTGCGTGCTTTACATTTTGTTGATACAAACCATCCAGCATGCACCCCGATAATGGGATTTTCCCCGCTCGGAGGCAACCAAGAAAACTGATTGGTCACTTATATTGCATATGTAATGTCACATTCCCATATTAATTGTGTAATAAATCATGTATTTATTCTTATTTTTGTTTAATAAAATGCAGGCCTATTACTAATGGAAGTGAAAAAAAAATTGATCCCAAAAGCCCACTTTAATTCTGATTTAAATCTTAATTAAAGAGGAGAAAAATATTCAGGAGGATAGAGATGATTTCAACTGAAGATCAACGCATATCAGGGAGGATCACATCAAATAAAACTGGTTAATTCAAATTTATATGAATTCAAATCGGTGAGCTTGAGGATCATCGAAGATTAGATCAAAACCAGAGACCAAACAGCAAATCCAACTGGACAAAAGGGGAGAAAATCAAACGATATCAAATCTCCCCTTGGATGTGGCCAGGCCGTTTTTCTGCGGCCAAAGCCGTGGAAATGCGGCCAGTTAGTGGAGATAAGGGGAGCGTTTTCTCCCCTTATCTTCTCACTCCTCTCCCATCTGGATTTTTGCCTATAAATATCAGAAATTTTGCTGAAGAAGGAAGCAATTTGGCAGAGAAGGATTCTTAGGCTAGTTTTCACTCTAGGTTAGTGTAGGCTTTTATTTTTTTTCATGTAACTTTCATTTCATTGTAAGCATAGTTAGATTGAGATTCATGTAAGAGAAAGAGAGAGAGAGATTTATGTTGAGAGTGACACAGATATACTCCTCCTTTCGTCCATCATATCTGCAAGTAATAAAAAGGTAACTTGTTCATGTTTTTCTTGTTTTTATATTCTTCTTCTCTTTTCTACTTTTCCACTTTTGGTTTTTGATGAGTATCCAAGCGATATGGTAGCATTGGTATAGCCTTGTTGTGTATTTGCCACCAATTTTTCATGACGATGATCTCCTCCTCAAGATTCGGTATCATTTCATTCTTTTTCGTCTTGATGATGTAATGTGAATGGGGTCTGAGATCGATCTATTGGATTATGCGTTGATTGCCTCCAAAGCAAGGTAAACGTCCAACAATCCATGGTAAGTCATCAACTGGAGAGGTAGGTAAGTTCTTTTAGTTTTTCTTTCTTTCTTTTAATCCTTTAGTTTAGATCACTACCATCTCCTAACTCTTTTATTCACTCTTTTAATTTTCTTGTATAAAATCATTTTCTATTTTCTCCACCTTCTCAATCTACCATTTTCTTCATAAATTAATATAACTTATTTTTCTTTTTTTTCAAGAACTAAAAGAAGTACTTTAACTATTTTTTGTGAACTAAAGAGAACTTGCAAAAAGCTTCCATCGCTAGGCTCTCCTTATGGATCATGACCCACATAGCCACTTCCTATAGCGGTAGCATTGAGTACCTTGCACTACCTATTATAAATTTTGAAATTATGTATTTTTTGTGTGCTGGTTCCAACTGAATAAAAAAAACCCCCGATGATGGGATGTGCCCTCACTCAGAGGCGGTATGGACATCCGTTCATCCTACTCCCCGATGATGGGATTTTCCCCGCTCGAAGGAGGATAGGCTATTCTCCACTGATGCGAACTGCCCTCACCTGGAGGATCGCGTTTGTACACTCCTAGACGAGATATGCCGTATGTGGAAGTGTTAGCACAGACACCAACGTCCCTCCATCTGTACGCCTCGATGATGAGATTTTCCTCACTCGGAGGCAGATTGGGATTCTCTGCTGATGGGATGTGCCCCAACTTGAAGTATCGCGTCTACATGCTCTTAGACAGGATGTGCCTCCGCGTGGAAGCGTTAACGCAAACTTGCCTACATGCTTTTCTCCGCAGTCCTACAGGAGCTGAAACCCTCCGTTGTAGGATTTCTCCTACTCGGAGTCCCGCTCTGCTGCTGGGATTTTTCCACTCTCAGAGTACCTGATCTTTTGCTGTGGGATATGCTCCCTACTCGGAGGATCGTTTCTGTATGCTCTAAGAAGAGATGTGCCCCGCATGAAAGTGTTAATGCCGACATGCCTACAGGCCTTTCTCAATAGTCCTACGGGAGTCAAAATCTACTGTTGTGAGATTTTCTCCTCTTGGAGTCCCCCACTGTGCTACAGGGATTTCCCCTTTTAAAGCCCCCAGTCTATTCTGCTGATGGGATATGCCCCACTAGGATAGGCACTCCTATGGGCTCCTCTCATTTGAACCTACGGGCAGATGATTTCTAAGTAGTTTCCTCTACCAGGTTCATTCCATATTCCGATGTTGGAATGTGTCCCCACTCGGGAGACAACTCCGTTGACAAGATATCCCCCACGTGAGAGGATAACTCTGCTGTTGGGCTTGCTCTCATGTTGGAGGTATTAGATTGTCCACTGGGTACTCAGGACAGACGCATCCAATTTGTTGCTGGGATTTCTCCACCTCAGGCCAATTTTCTACAGGTATTATACACAGGATCAAATATGTCTATGAGAGTTTTTTTGTTTGGATTATCCCCTTTACGTATTAATTTTGTGTCGCCATACGTATAATAGTTTTCTCGAGGATGAGACATTACAAGGATAATCTCCTGATAGCGACGACATCAGGTATGATTTAAAAGTTTGAGTATGCTTGATTTGTCTGGGGGCAACTTAAATTCTATCAGCTCGGACAATGGTGACGTGAGGCGTAAGGTATATCTATGAGGGTTTTCTTATTTAGATTATCCCCTTGATGTACTAATCTCATGAATCCATAAAGTAAGCTTATACAACTAGTTTTGTCCACACTTACATCTAATACTTAATTTACTTATCTCAATGCATGGTTGTATGTGCGTCTAAACTAATTTCTGTAACCTGTCTACCCTGAAAGTTGGATTTCCCGTACTCGGGGGCAGAACTCCAATCCTCCGCAAATGGGATGTGCCCCCACTCAGAGAATCTTGTCTATACACTCATAGACGAGATGTATCCCCAAAAAATACACCTAGAGAGAGGGTGAATAGGTGTAAGGCTAATCAAATACAGAATAACAACAAATTATGCAAACCGGTCACTAAAACAAGAATTGAAGCTGAATTCTCCGTGAAGGGCTCTCGAACTTCTCATCTAAAATTCCTCTGGACTGTGAGTTGAGGTGCTCAATTGCCTTCTTGTTGAGATGAGTTTAGGCTGACAAAAGTGAGTGATGAGTGTAATGCAATGATGAATGTAAAGCAAGCAAAGAATAGAGTGTGCAAGTGAATCAACAACACAAGTTTAAGCAATGTAAGGAGATAGGGATCAAGCGATAATTTATCGTGAACACAAAGAATTTTTTCGAGGTTCGAGCCACCGTTCTACGTCCCCGTCTTCACCACCATGAAGGATTTCACTATCTACAATAGGATCTTCCACAAAGAGACCTTACAACAAGAAATTTCAATGGTCTACACAATATCAGAGTACACAACTCTAACATTCAATCCTTACATAAGAGGTAGCACAAAGCCAATGTGATTTTACAAAGCTCTTGGTGACCACAAGATCCCAGATACTGTCTTATTTACAAATTCCTATATAGTAGATATAAATTGAGGCTAAAGGAGTTTGTGAGAGTAAAAATTTAGTGGAAGAGTTCAAGAGCTGAAAAACCAAAAGAAAATGGATTTGGAAAAGATTGCACTTGAAAACTAGAAGCTTAAAAACTTTTCTCTTTTAGAGAACTTGATTTATTATGAAACTTGTAAAAACTTGTGTTATAAAACTAATCACAATGAGCTATATATATAGGCAATAGATAAATACAATTAGTTAAGCATATCAGATCATTTGGAGTGTGATTTGACCCATAGAAAGCAAAAATGCCGTTGGAAAACACAAAAAATAAAACAAAGTTTTAAAACTAGTCGTTACTATAGCTTTGGCAGAACAATGGTCGATCGGCCAGTCGACTGGCAGTTCATTTCCAGAACTAGCCATTAGGCTCGGTCGATCGCCCGGACTCTGTCCAAAGAATTTTGTATATTGGGTTAGTCGACCGCTCGGTTGGCCGACTCCCAATAGAAACAAAGGGTTAACCAGTTGGGGGACCTATCGGTCGACCGCAGGAGTTCGCAGTCAACTGGTCGGTTGACCGAAGTATGTGCACAACGTGCACAACCCGTCAACCAATGATTTAGTTGACCGACTTGGACCAAAAGCCATTTTTCTTACAGTTTTTGAAATCTAAATTATTTTTAAAATATTTTGTATTAGTTTATAAGCCATATAGAAATATATAGGCAATGAAATACATGTCCTAAACTTGATATAAAATTTTGGAAATATTATGAAACATGTATCAAGACTAACATGCAAAACACAAACACGGTAAAAACTTGTATTTTCGAAATCGTGTATTTTCGTGTGCGTAACTTCTTGAGTATCAAATCTATATTTTATGCTTTAACATACTATTTGCATACAAGGCTCTTAGTAACTACAAGAGTCTTTAAGTGGGCTCCTCCAATAGCGACGTCGAGTGTTTTGGGCTTCAATCCCGTACTTGAATACTCCTGAGTCTTCAATATCTTCCTTTAGAGGAAGAAAACTTCTTGAATCCTCTAGAACCCTGAAACACACTTAAACACTTGAACTTGATTAGTACTAAACAACACATACATTTTGTTATCATCAAAATAAGAAATCGGTAATTGTAACCTTGGGCTAGCAATCTCCCCCTTTTTGATGATGACAAAACATATGAGTTATTTAAAAATAAATGATAGGAAAGAACATGGAAAAGCTCCCCCTCAAGTCATGTTATCTATAAAATATAAAAAATCATTATGAGTATGAATAGATTTGTCCATGTAAGCAAGTCACATATATGCATATATAAAGAATATACCAATTTATAACAATATGCATAAATAACCTACCATCCTTCCATTCCTCCTTCCTCCAAAAATATTACGCAATGAATGAAAATAATGAATCATTGCATATAAGCATGGTAATGAAAATGGATATACATAAAGTTCATGATTTATCAAAAGAAGAAACTCAAAAAAGAACCAAATATCAAAAAGTCAACTATGATAACTCAAGTATCTCTCCCCCTTTTATCATACATCAAAAAGGACTAAAACACAAACAAAAGAAAACGAAACCAAGAGAGATACAAATAAAAACACATATATATTAATTTAATATACACGAAACCGCATGAAATAAATATGAAGCAATTTCAAAAACTCATGGATCCATAGTGCAAATATTTAACTCACCACAATAAATGAAAATCTATTATAATTTAATGGTTTAGTAAAAATGTCCGCAAGTTGAAAATCAGTGGAAACATAATCAATTTCAATAACTTCTTTCTCAAATGATCCCTAAGAATGTGATATCGAATCTCTATGTCCTTGGTCATACTATATTGATTTGCATTCTTGGTCATATGAATAGTACTAGTATTATCATAAAATATTTTAATATAGTCATGATACAAATCATAGTTAAGGAGAGTATGTTTCATCCAAAGGACTTGTGCACAACAAGCCCTTACTACAACTCCGCCTCGGTGTTGAGATGGCAACAAAATTTTATTTATTGGAAGACCACAAAATAAGGCAATTTCCTAAAAATTGACAAGTTTCACTAGTGCTCTTTCTATCAACTCTACAACCGGCATAATCGACATCTGAAAAACTCATCATTGTAAATTGTTCGATCTTCGGATGCCACAAGCTCATACCAATTGTGTCCTTAAGATATCTACTAATGCGTTTTACTACAATCAAGTGGGCCTCTTTAGGACAAGATTGGAATCTATCACATAGACAAATAATAAACATAATATCTAGCCTAATAGTCATCAAGTAAAGAAAACTACCATCATACTTCTATAAAATTTAATGTCAATGTTCTTACCTTATTCATCCTTATCAAGCTTTGTTGTGGTAGCCATGGGAGCCTTGCTTGTCTTTGCATCTTCAAGCCCAAATTTTTTGATAAGTTCTCTTATGTATTTGGCTTGGTTTATGAAAATCCCATCACTCCTTTGCTTAATTTGGAGTCCAAGAAATTAGTTGAGCTCTCCCATCATAGATATTTCGAACTCTTCTTCATGCATCAAAATCCTTATAAAGCACTTCATTAGTAGATTAAAAAATGATATCATTAACATAAATTTGCACAATAAGGATCACTATCTACATGCTTTGTAAATAATGTAGTGCCAACTTTACCTTTCACAAAACCATTTGAAATAAGAAAAGTGGAAAGTCTTTTATACCAAGCTCTTGGAGCTTGCTTTAAACCATATAAAGCCTTTTCGAGTTTAAAAACAAAATTTGAATGTGTAGGATCAACAAACCCTAGGGATTGCTCAACATACACCTCCTCTTCAATAAAATCATTTAAAAATGCACTTTTAACGTCCACTTAAAAAGTTTAAAATTTTTGAATGAAGCAAAAGCAAGTGTTATCCGCATGGCTTCAAGCTGTGTTGCAGGTGCAAAGATTTTCTCAAAATCGATACCTTCAATTGGGTGTAACCTTGGGCTACTAACCTAGCTTTATTCCTAATAGCATTTCCCGACTCATGCAACTTATTCCTAAAAATCTATTTAGTTGGTCTATCATGGAGTATAGGAACAAGATGCCAAACTTGGTTATACTCAAATTAATTAAGCTCTTCTTATATTTCAAGCAACCAATATGAATGCCCTCGGCTTCAAGGATGTTATTGGGCTCAATATGTTAAATGAATGCAAAGTGGCAACAAATATCATGGAGTTTAGAGCGAACAGTTATCCCCTTGGATACATAACCTATGATGAGGTCCTTAGGATGATTTTAGCATATCTCCAATCTTTCGAAAGTGATTGTGTTGGCTCCACTTCAACATCTTAAACTTCATCATGTTTATCATTCTTTTGGCTCATCTTCTTGCATAGGTGAGTTCTTCAAAGATATTTTCTCCATGTCTTCACCTAAGAAATCAATTTCTATAACATTCTTCACAAAAGCGTCAGATTCCTCAAACTTGACATGTATAGACTCTTCAATAGTCAAAGTATACCTATTGAAAACACTATAGGTCTTGCTAATATTTGAATATCCAATAAATATACCTTCATAAGATTTAGCATCAAATTTACTCAGATTATCCTTGGTGTCCAAAACAAAACATTTACAACCAAAAACTCTAAAATATGAAACATTTGATTTTCTTGAAAATAAATCTCAAAAGAAGTTTGAAATTGTTTTTGCAAAAATAAATTCTATTTGATGTGTAACATGAAGTGTTTACGACCTCGGCCTATAGATATTGAAGGAGTCCGTATTCACTAATTATTGTCCTAGCCATCTCTTGATAATTGCGATTCTTTCTTTTAATGACTCCATTTTGTTGTGGAGTTTTAGGACAAGATAGTTCATGTTTAATTCCATTTTCTTCAAAAAAAGTGATAAAGAAATGGTTAATGAATTCAACACCTCTACCACTTTTTATGCGCAAAATAAGAAAATCTTTTCTTTTTCAACTCTTTTTCTAAAAACATGAAAATGCGACAAAGCTTCACTTTGTGTTCTAAAAAGAAAACCCATGTAAATCTAGAGAAATCATCAACTAAAATAAAGATAAAATGATTACCACTAAGACTTCAGATTTTAGTTGGACCAAACAAATCCACGTGGATCAACTCTAATGGTCTAGGTGTCATGATATCCTTGATTGCTTTGAAAGAGAACTTGGTTTATTTTTCAAGTTGGCATGCATCACAAATGCGGTCATATTCAAACTTCAAGTAAGGAATACCCTTCATCGATTTCTTAGAGTTAATTCTACATAGATGGTCAAACGAAACATGGCCTAGTCTCCTATGCCATAACCAAGAACCTTCATTAAAAGCATTTAAACAAGTAGCATTGCAATGTAAATTTAACATATCAATCATATAAACATTATTTTCATAAAAAACTGAAAAGAACACAAATATTAATTTCTTATCTAAAACATCACAAGTGAAATTAGTAAAAATATCTAAAACATCACAAAGTTGGCTAATGCTTAAAAGATTATGCTTGAGACCTTTAACCAAAACAATATTTTCTATTAAATGAGATGAGCAATTTTGATATTACCTATACTAATGATTTTGCCCTTTGAATCATCTCCGAAGGTGATGGTGCCACCTTCATGATACCTTTATAGGGTAGGAAAGTTGTTGATATCCTAAGTCATGTGTCTTGAGCAACAGCTATCAAGGTATCACCGCTCCCTATATCTACCTATATCAAGTAATGAAGTTAATGATTTTGGTACCCATATTTTCTTGGGTCCTATAGTGTTAGCTTTTCAAACCCAAACATGATCATTTGAAATATTTATTCGACCAAAACAAAACTTAGCTAAGTGACCCTTCCGGCCACAATATGTGCAACTATAAACTCTTCCTTATATAAATGCATGATGTGTATGTGTATGATGAGCATGTGAAACATGAGCATGCTTATTGTGTGTGGCATGTTTAGCATGATGTGTGTAAGCATGTTGTGCTTGATGAGAGTGGTCATGTATAGCATGATGAGTGTGAGTATGTGTATCATGAGAAACAAGAGCATGTTTTTTTAAAGTGTGTCTCTTAGGAAACATGACCTCTAATCTAGCCTTATCAAACACACATTTCTTGAAAACATCTCCTAAGGTGTTAATTTTAGTTTTTAAAATAGAAATTTAATTTTCATCAATCAAGGAAAATTTTATTTTACAAGAAACTTTGAATGCATCAAAATCGTTTTGTGCAGACATAAATGTGGAAGACAAAACTTCTTTTTCTTTTGAAAGTATAACGACTTGAAGTTGAAGAGATTTTCTTTTTTCATTTTAAATATTTCTTTTTGAAAAAAATCATAATTATGGGAAAACTCTTCAAAAGCTTCACCCAATTTATCCATAGATAATTTACAATCATCTAGGGATGGTTCAAATGTTACCTTTAGTGAGTTGTCATTAGCCATGAAACACACATGTGCTGATTGTGCACGTGCATTGCACATTTTGTATCACATATGTCACATTTTATTTATTTATTTTTAAATAAAACTCTATTTTTAATATATTTTCATGTTCAGTAGTATGCAGTGTAATTATCGAATAAAATGGAGAGATTAACAGATTTATCCAATTAAATCCAAATAATTCAAAAGATCAAGCAAATCAAGGGGTTCAATTCAAATTCAAAAGTTCTAGAAGCTATCTTTTCTAAAAACTGAATATATTAGATATGATAATATCATCAAATTTCAAGAAAAAAATGGATTATTTGAAGACCCTATCGATTTTGCTGAAGATAAATGGATAGCTCGTCAATTCTAGAAGACAAATTGAAAATTTAAGAGGATAAATGGATAGAGAGAAGATCAATGAAATAGATGAATCAATAATATTTAGAGATAAGAAGAAAAATCTAAGTAAATTAGGAGTTTCAAATCAATTTAAACTCGAATTCAGACTAGATACTCTTTAGTATTTTGATCATAACTTTCGCTACTGAAACTCAAATCTAATGATTCAAGATTCCAGAAAGAAAACTTAAACGGCTACAATTATTATGTTGATCATTCTTTCTAATTCTATTATTTGATTAGTGATAATCAGTAATCAATGCGCCATCAAGCTGCAGATCAGAGTTGAATTTTCACATAAAATTCTGGATAAATCAAATCAAATTTGGAGATAAGTGGAGGATTCAACTTCAAAAATAGTCAGCTTCCCTGATCTCTCCACTTGTCTCCCCTATCCATTTCTTCTCTATAAATACCCCACACATCAGAGGCCGAGGAGAAAGACTAAGATTAATTTCTTATTTTCTTTTAAGGTTTAGGATCGTTGTTAGATAGTTTATGAAAAGTTATATCTCAGTTTTTAATCTGTAATTTAATTTAGAAATAAAGTAAAAGAGAAAAAGAGTGATTGTAATCAAAAGTTGAAGTGACATCAATAAAAATTTGACGGACTTCTTTTCTTCTCCACCTGATCGAGAAATAAAAGTGATAAGAATTACCATGTAGCTTTGGGCTAACGGGTCCTGTCCACGAGGAGGAATGCGCTAGAAGCCTTTCAGTGCTTCTGTTAAGTAACAAAGAATGGAGTTGGTGTCTTTTTTTATCAATTGAAAATGAGAATGGAGAGAAGGAAAATGATTAAAAGAAAAATTGCAAACTTAGAGAAGGCTTTGAAAAAGGTGATATTTTTAAAAGCTTGAAGAGTGATTTGTTGTTTGTAATATAAGAAGAAGATCTGGGCTCACTATCTCACTACTCAATAATATGTTCTTCTCTTAAAATTCTTAATGCCTCAACTTGATCATAGGCAAAATCTTAAGCTTGAGTTTAGAAAGTTTTAAGGAAAGCAAATAAGATAGTTCGGAAAAGTTAACTCTGTTCTTTAAGAAATCATCTTGAATTGAATGTTAAATCATCAAGTCTTTCAAGTATGAAATAAAAACAAGTTCAAGAGATGTTTTAAAAGAAGTAGAAGTTTAGATATCCAAACTCATCCTTATGTGCCTTCAAGAATACTTTCAAATAAGAAAGGCTTATTTTAGGCATGCATATGATTCCATTGGGTCTTTACATCAAAACCATTTAAAAAGAAGAGGGATCGAAGAGAGGAACAATAGTAAACCTAGAAAACAAATTTAGCTACTCATGGAAGATGAAAACTATACATGTAAATAAAGCAAGACAAACCCATGAATTGGATTGAAAGAAGAGAAAGCTTGATGCGTTTATTGATGTCACATCAATCTTCAGATTATAATCACTCTATTTCTCTCTCTCACTGGTATTTGAACTGAACTATAAATTATAAAATAGAGATACAACTTTTATACTATCTAATAAAGAGCCTAAACCTTAAAAACAAAGAGAAAAATTTAAACTAAGTTTCGGTCCCTTTTCTCTGAAAAATACAGTATTTATAGGAAAAAAACAAACGGGGGAGGTTCTACGAAGATAGGGGGAGAAAATGCTCCCCCAACAAACTTAACAAGGCCGCGAAAACGCGGCTTTGTCCGTATTTTCGTGGACTAGCTGTGCCCAGTTGGCCACTGCTGGGGGGTACACCTCCTGGTTTTGTGTTCTGACTTTATCTCCTGCTGGTTTTCCCGTTTTAGCTCCAGGATTTGACGAAACAGCCATTGGTCTTTTGCTTTAACCACTTGATTTGGGAAGATTCATTTTAACCGGTTTTCAACCTCTCTGATTTGTCATGACCTATACTAATTTTCTGATTTTGAATTAATTCTGAGTTAAATCAGAAATTGATGGGCTTTTGCGCTCGTTTCTCTTTCCTATCCTTTAGCAATGGGCCTGCATTTTATAAAGAAAAATAGGACTTATTAATATAATTTATTTAGATAATAAATATGGTAATGTGACGATAAATATGCAATATATGTGACCGTTCACACCCCCACACTTATCTTTTGCTCGCCCTCGAGCAAAACATTAAAACTAATCATAATCAATTATTAGACCACTTTCGCAGGTCACTCGATTGCACTGATCATGTACAGCAAGCCGTTAAATCTCTAGGTTATCCCTAGAGGACAAGTTTCGTCTCGTGAGGATTTTCAGTAGGTTGCACCCACAAAATCCATAAAGAGAAAAAAATGTTAGTATTTTCGAAAAGCATTTTGAAAGGAGAAAATATATTAAGTATATTTGTGTTCAAGTAATCGATAAGTTATAGGAATATTAAACTTTTCATTCCTAAACTTAGTCTCTATTCAAAAAATATGTTATCAATCAAAGTAAGGAGTCAAATTGTATTTCTCATCTAGTCTATTACTTTACCCTGAGTCATATGCACCATCGTGACGTGAAGTTTGACTAAGGGTTCTTTAATATTAACTCCTATGCCTTATTTATATTTTATTTTTAGTAGTATTTATTCCTCAATTCCATTAGGCTTTCTAATCTGCCCATGTAACGAGCCTTTAGTCGGTGACACCCAGACCAAACAGTCTTAGGGCACCAGGTGAGAAAACACCCCTACGAACTTAAACACTCGAGCAGACAAGGCCACGAAACTAAGGGTTTTTATTTATAAAATGTACCCCTTTTAGGCGTGAATACTTATGCTTCATAAGGCACAGATACCCAGCTTAATCAAAGAATTTATATATATATAGAAAATTTTCAAATGAGAAACTTTCTCATAATAAGCTTCGTGAGAAAACCATATAAGAGAGATTTTATGGATGATCCGAACCGTTCATCATGATCTACATACTCTAATTAGACTACCAATAAAAAATCACGCGATTCTAACTTTTTTTTCTGATGCATCAAGTGACATCTTTATTCTACGGTAAATATAACATATGTTTTGTAACCACTTGTTGCATGGGTAAAAAAGCTTGAACTCGCGTGATTTTAATTGATAGTCTAAATAAAGTATATAGATCAAGATGAACGATTCGGATCATCCACATAAAAGCTCCTATATAGTTTTCTCACGGTCTTCGTGTGAGAAAGTTTCTCACACGAAGACTACTCTATATATATATATATATATATATATATATATATATATATATATATATATATATATATATATATATATATTTCAAACTTATTTAATTATCTTTTGTATAAATACCAAGGCTTTCTTAGGCCAAAGTACCTAGCTAATCAATAATTAGATTTGCAGATATATATTTTTTCTCCTTTTTTATAAGGCATAAGAATTTTTGTCTTTGAACCCTAAGTATATAAAGTGTGCATATTTCTTCAAAGTAAAGATCAAGACTAAATTATTTTCATCAATTTTCTTCCTAACCCTGAAAATCAAACAAATTATCTTATTTTGACCAAGTATAAAAAATTCTAATTATAATTTTCCTATTCCTTAAAACTGACTTAATTTCTTACCAAAAATATATCAAAATATTGTTCTTACCTCTCAAAAAATTTTTTATATATATAATTTTTATTTTTTGTTTTATAGATATATTTTTCTTTGTTTTCTTCTTTTTTTTAGTTATATTAGTCATGTTAAAGCCCCCCACACTTATCTCATGCATTGTCCCCAATGTATGAAAGAAATGTATAGATGCATGAAATAAAATAGAAAAGAGAAAAGTTACCGATACACTGGGTCAAAAAGACCCATAGCCATTTCATTTATCGGCATTGATTCCAAGAAAAATTTAAGGCGTTGACCATTTACTTAAAGTTATTTCCATTCTTGGTGTCATTGATCTCTACAACACCGTTTGGAAACACGATTTTTACAACGAATGACCCAGTCCATCTTCATTTTAATTTTCCTAAAAAAAGATGAAGCCTAGAATTGTAGAGTGAGACTTTTTGTCCAGGGACGAAAGTTTTTCTTATGATGTGTTCATCATGAAAAATCTTAACTCTATCTTTAGTGATTTTAGCATTTTTATAAGCCTCATTTCTCAATTCCTCTAATTCGGAAATTTGTAATTTCTGAAGGTCACCAACCTTAGTCAAATCGAAATTCAACTGCTTGATTGCCTATAAGGCCTGGTGCTCTAACTCATCGGGTAGGTGGCAAGCCTTCCTAAAGACTAACCTATAAGGAGACATCCCTAGAATCATCTTGAAAGAGGTCCTGTAGGCCCATAGGGCGTCTACAGGTTTGGTGGACCAATCTTTCCGATTTTGATTTACAGTCTTCTCCAAAGTAAGTTTGATCTGTCTATTGGAGACCTCAACCTGCCCGCTGGTTTGAGAATGATAAGTGTGGACAACTTGTGAGTTATGACATACTTTCGCATATAAGCTTCAAAGGATCTATTACAAAAGTGAGCACCATTATCACTGATGATAGCACGAGGAGTTCCGAAGCGTGAGAAAATGTTCTCTTTATTATGACAACTTTATTATCATTAGTTCTACTAGGAATGGCTTCAACCCACTTGGACACATAGTCCACAGCAACCAATATGTATTGGTTTCCAAATGAGTTAGAAAATGGACCTATAAAGTCGATGCCCCAAACATCAAAGAGTTATATTTCTAGAATTGGGCTGAGAGGCATCATATCTCGTTTTGAGATCCTTCCCACCATCTGTCATTTAGGGCACGTCTTGCAAAATTCATAAGCATCTTTGAACAAAGTGGGCCAATAGAACCCACTTTGTAGTACTTTTTCAGCAGTCTTGGGGGGACCAAAGTGTCCACCGTATGCAAGTTCATGATAAAAGGATAAAATACTCTTAACCTCATCATCAGGAATGCATCTCCTAATATTTTGGTCAGAACAGTACTTAAAAAGATACGGTTCCTCCCAAAAAAAATACCGGACTTGAGATAAGAACGGGTATATATCATTTTTTGACCAATGAGATAGAGTTTGATTTGTGACTAAGTAATTCACTATATCAGTAAACCAGGGTTCCCTAAAGACAGCTAAGAGATTTTCATCAGGAAAGTCCTCATTTATGGGCAATTTGTTGCATGGAGAATTTGGGATTCATGAGAGATGGTCAGCAACGACGTTTTCTACGCCTTTCTTGTCTCGAATCTCGAGATCGAATTCTTAAAGAAGGAGGATCAACGAATGAGTTAGGCCTTGGTATCCTTCTTCATCATGATGTACCTAAGCGCAGAATGATCGGTGAAAATAGTGGTTTTGGACTCTAGTATGTAGGGACGAAATTTCTCTAAGGCAAACACTACTGCCAAGAATCCCTTCTCAGTAGTAGTGTAGTTCAATTGAGCATCGTTGAGAGACCTACTAGAGTAGTAAATCACGTGCTGCTTGTTATCAATGTGTTGTCGTAGGACAATGCCTATGGTAAGATCAGAAGCATCGCACATGATTTCAAACGGCTTAGATCAATCCGGTGCAGATATGATTGATGCAGAAATAAGCTCTCTTTTAAGATTATCCTAAGAATTCATACATTTAGTATCGAAAGTGAAGGACACGTCCTTAGCTAACAGATTAGTCAAGGGTCTAGCAATCTTGCTAAAATTCTTGATAAATCTTCGGTAAAAACCGGCATGTCCTAAGAAGGATTGAATATCTTTCATGCATTTGGGCATGGGAAGCTTAGCAATAACCTTAATCTTTACTCTATCCACTTTAATTCCTTTCTTGGAGATTTCATGACCCAAGATAATTCCATATTTTACCATGAAGTGGCATTTCTCCTAGTTCAGTGTCAGATTTTTCTCAGCACAACGTTGGAGGATAAGTTCTAAATGGTGGAGACATTGAGTGAACGAATCTCCGTAGATGGAGAAATCATCCATGAAGATTTCTAAGAATCGTTCTACCATATCAGAAAAAAGACTCAACATGCAATGTTGAAACGTTACTGGGGCATTGCACAAGCCGAAAGGCATTCAACTATAAGCAAATGTCCCAAATGGACATGTAAACGTAGTCTTTTCTTGGTCCTCAGGAGCAATAGGAATCTGATTATACCCTGAGTAACCATCCAAGAAATAGTAATACTCGTGGCTCACCAAACGTTCAAGCATTTGATCAATGAAGGGAAGTGAAAAATGGTCTTTACGAGTTGCAGCATTTATAGTCAATGCAAACTTGAATCTTCGTGAGAAGTCGAGCTTGGACTAACTCTTTGTTCTCGTTTTCCACTATGGTGAAACTGAATTTCTTTAGAACCGTGTGGACATGACTGACCTATTGGTTATCAGAAATGGGAAGATTATCCCATTGTCTAAGAGTTCCACAATTTTAGCATGAACATCCTCTTGCATTATAGGATTTAACCTACACTGCAGGTCTCTTTTAGGAGATGCATCTTCATTGAGATGAATGCGATGTTGAACTATATTTGGACTAAATCCTTTTATATCGGTCATAGTCCCACCAATGGCTTCCCTATGTTTTCTTAGAATTGCTTTAAGATCTTCTTCATACCCGTCATTTAAATGGGAGACAATGATGACAAGAAAGGTCTCTTGTTTCCCTAGATAGATGTACTTGAGATGCACAGGCAAGGCTTTCAATTCTAAGGAAGAGGAAGGCTCACTGAAAGGATGAGTCATATTTGTTAGCTCCATATTTGGTGAAATAGGGTTCGAGGTCCAATTCATAGCAGACTCAACAACCTGATCAAGATTGAAGTCGTCAGACTCTACCCTGAAGTCACACTCAGTTTCTAGTTCTAATTCTTCCTTGTGTTCACTTGTTAAGTTCTCAATGAGGTTGACTTCAAATATTTGGTCCTCAACGTCACGGAGTTATTTTCCTAGGTTGAAGACATTAACTTCTCTAGTCATATCCCAAAGGTTAACCTCATGGACCCATTCCTACAATTGATGATGGCATTGACAGTAGTAAGGACTGGTCGCCCTAGGAATACAGGAGTTTTAGCCCTAGGATTGGACACAGGTTGTGTCTCTAGAACTATGAAATCAACGGGGTAAATAAGCTCTCCGACCGAGATAAGGACACCATTAATTTCTCCCTTTGGAACTTTTACTGAACAGTCAGCCAGTTGGATAGGGACTCAAGTTGGACTAAGATCGCCCAACCCGAGTTGTTGATAAACTGAGAATGGGAACAAGTTGATACTTGCCCCCAAGTCAAGAAGTGCACGACTAATCTCGGCTTGTCCTATGGTGCAGGCAATGGTGGGACAACCTGGATCCTTGTACTTGACAGGGATCGGACCCGACAGTAGCTCACTAATGTGAGTGGCGAAGACCTTTTTAGGTACATTAGTCTTTCTTTTCTTGGTGCACATGTCTTTAAGAAATTTAGCATAGGATAGGACTTGTTGGATAGCATCAAGAAGTGACACATTTATCTTCACTTGATTGAAGATCTCAATTATCTTATCCATGTGTGGATTTTGCTTGTTATTTTTCAACCTATTAGGAAATGGTACTATAGGCTGGTGCACCTTACTGGTCGACTTATCTGTTTCAGATTTGTCAGATTTTGATGGATTGGGACTAGATGAGGTGGATGGTTGAGTGTGGTTATGCTGAATGGGATTAGATTGTATTGACACTTGATTATCAACTTTCTTTCCCGAACTCAATGTATGAACAACATTACATTGATTCAATGATTGATCCTCAGCCAAATGAGCTTGTTGAGAATTTCTAGGATTCATTATGGCTGACTAGGCATGGTACCCTTTTGTCTCTCATTCTGCGGAGTGGCTAATTGGCTCATTTGAACCTCTAGCCTCTGTATAGTTTGCATGAGAGAATCTTGGTTCTTCATGTATCTTTCCATGTTTCTCTCAAAGTCAGTCATTCTCCTTTCTAGTTGAGGATTTTGGAAGGGAGATTGTGGAGCTTGATTGGGAAAGTTTTGTTGATAGTTTGAAAAGTTAGGTGGATGGTTGGGAGAATTATGATGGAAATTGGAAAAGTTAGGTTGATGATTGGAATAATTATTGGTATGATGGAAGTGGCTTGCATGATTTGACTGTGACTGGTCATTGTTATTTTAGCTCCATGAGAAATTCGGGTGATTTCTCTAGCCAGGATTATACGTGGTACATAAGGATTTTTATTCGGCCTTGAAAAGGCTATATTCATTGGTTCAGGAAAGTGTTATTGAGCTTGAAACACAGGACACTCCTCAAATACATGATTCATGGCTTGCAGTAAGTACAACCCAGAGTTGAAAATTGGTTTGGGCTGACTTTATTGACCGGACTTGGTTCCTTAGTTTCTAAAGCTTCTAGTCTTCTCACTACGTTAGCTAACTTAGCCTCGTTAGCTATGTATGATTCAATAGAATGGAGACCTCCTTTTAAAGAGATGGAGTTTGAGTTCCTCGACGTTTCACTAGTAGGTTCCCATTGGATGGTTTTTCCAGCTAGATTCTTATATAAATCCAATCCTTCATTTTCATTATTCTACTAGAATCTCCCTTGGCACATGCTTTCTAAGAGGGTCTTGATTGAGTAGTCTAAACCGTCATAAAGAATTTGGCATTGTCACCATTTCTCAATTCCATGATGAGGACATTGGACAAGGAGGTCTTTAAAGCATTCAAAGTACCTCCAAAATAGTTCACTAGGTTCTTATTTGAATTACATGATGTTCTTCCTAATGAGAGCGGTCTTATGAATTGGATAGAATTTCTTCAAAGAAGACCTTGATGAAACCATCCCAAGATGTAATAGAGCCGGCCGCTAAGCTGTAAAGCCATTTCTTGGCTAAGTCCTTAAGAGCGAAAGGGACAAATCTTAACTTAATAGCATCATCTACAAGGTGTAGGATTTTCATCATAAGACATACTTTTTCAAATTCTCTTATGAAGAAATAAGCATCTTCAGACTCTAAGCCATGAAAGTTGGGGAGTGTGTTGATGAACTGAGGCTTGAGCTCAAAATTATATTCACCAACCGATGAAAGTTGGATGCAAGATGGAAGTGAGGTTTTAATGGGTAGAACCTATCCTGCAAAGATGCCGGTTGAGCTATAACTAGATCTGGTCTTGGTTCAAACTTAGGTGGTGATGTGTTTCTAGTCAACCTAGATGAATTAGGGTCTCTTGACAACACTTGCATATACAAACACAATCACAAACAAGTTTACCAATAAGAGTAAACAACCAAGCCTAGTCTAAGGTAACCTTGACCTAGATAACTCCTAACTGGTTGACTGTCATAGGAGGTATAATGTAGACTTTTACCACAAACTAATCAGCCAGGTCAGGGCAAGATTGGTGGGAGGTATCCGCGCAAAAGTGACGGGCCTAATTAAGCCAAACGACTAGCCTTCGGGGTTCGCTCCTCAATCCCTTTCCTAGACACTGATTTGACAGGAGTCAATTCTAACACCTTCCCCCTTAGGATAGTCTCCTAATGAGTTCGAGATGTCCCTAAGGCCAACGCCTATCAGATTTTACTTAGGCTTAGGTTATGCATGCTTGGAGATGATTTGTGGGCTAAGGAAGGATAATGACTTCTCCACCTTATCTTGATTTGGGTTTTGCCCTTAGAATTGATTGTGCAAAGTGTGTAAGATATAAAAAGTAACATTCAAAAGCAAATATCACCTAAGAATGTTTCCTAAACTATATGCTATGCATACGTATCTTTTCTCCAACTATCTTCAACAGTAATTATAAAATAAATGTAATTAGACAAATGCCTAGAATGCAAGTCTAAACGTTTTTTAAACAATTAACAATTACTCAGATTACTGTTGGATTAAAAGTAAGGATTGTGAATATCAGATATAGCAATAATAATAACACAAAAACTTTATTTTTGCAAGCAATATGTCCTGCAAAATAGAGTTTTTAGTAGCCCAACAAAAAATTTTAACTTTAGCACTGCAATTTCTTGAAATTCTGTTTCCTACTTTCGAGAGTAGGGGCACAGAATAGCAAGTCTTCTCCTGCAAAGCTTGAATGCTAAATCTGAATCTTGACGTCCTTGAAATAAGACACCAAACTTGTTATAAAACAATTACATTGCTCCCTCCCCGGCAACGACACCAAAAATTGATTGCAAATTGAAATGAAAGTGATATGAATTACCGTGTAGCTTTGGGCTAACGGGTCGTGTCCACGAGGAGAAATGCGATAGAAGCTTTTTGGTGTTTTTGTTAAGTAATAAAGAATGGAGTTGGTTTCTTTTTTTTTATCAATTGAAAAAGAGAATAGAGAGAAGGGAAATGATTAAAAGAAAATTGCAAACTTAGAGAAGGCTTTAGAAAAGATGATTTTTTTTTAAAGCTTGAAGTGTGATTTGTTGTTTGTAATATAAGAAGAAGATATGAGCTCACTATCTCACTACTCAACGATGTGTTCTTCTCTTGAAATTTTTAGTGTCCCAACTTGATCATAGAAAAAATCTTAAGCTTGAGTAGAAAGTTTTAAGCAAAGCAAATAAGATAGTTTGAAAAAGTTAACTCTGTTCTTTAAGAAATCTTCATGAATTGAAAGTTAAATCATCAAGTCTTCAAGTATGAATTAAAAACAAGTTCAAGAGATGTTTTAAAATAAGTAGAAGTTTAGAAATCCAAACCCATCCTCATGTGCCTTCAAGAACACTTTCAAATAAGAAAGACTTAGTTTAGGCATGCGTATAATTCCATTGGGTCTTTACATCAAAACCATTCAAAAAGAAGAGGGAACGAAGAAAGGAATAATAATGAGCCAAGAAATCAAATTTAGCTACTCATGGAAGATGAAAAATAATATATGTAAATAAAGCAAGACATACCCGTGAATTGGAATGGAAGAAGAGAAAGCTTGATCCTTTTATTGATGTCACTTCAATCTTCAGATTATAATAACTCTATTCCTCTCTCTCTCACTGGTATTTGAATTGAACTACAAATTTTAAAATAGAGATACAACTTTTATACTATCTAACAAAAGCCTAAACCTTAAAAATAAAGTGAAAAATTTAAACCAAGTTCCGATCCCTTTTTCTCTGAAAAATACAGTATTTATAGGCAAAAACCAAACGGGGAGGGCGTACGAAGACAAGGGGAGCAAACGCTCCCCAATAAACTCAACATGGCCGCAGAAATGCAGATTTTGCCATGTTTCCTTGGCCTGGCTGTGGCCAGCTGGCCACAGCCGCGGGGGTACACCTTCTGGTTTTGTGTTATGACTTTATCTCCTACTGGTTTTCCCATTTCAGCTCCAGAATTTGACGAAATAGCCTTTGATTTTTGTCTTTAACCACTTGATTTAGGAAGATTCATTTTAACCAATTTTCAATCTCTCTAATTTGCCATGACCTGCCCTAATTTCCTTATTTTGAATTAATTCTGAATTAAATCAGAAATTGATGGGCTTTGGGGCTCGTTTCTCTTTTCTATCCTTTAGCAATGGGCCTGCATTTTATAAAGAAAAATAAGACTTATTAATATTATTTATTTAGATAATAAACATGGTAATGTGACAATAAATATGTAATATATGTGATTCGATCACGACCTCACAGGTATGTTACATTTTAACTCATTGTTTTCCTTTTAGTAGTGGGTAGCGAAATCTCCTCTTTCTAGGCTCACTGATTTCTCCTCTCTAGTATTGATTCTTGATAGATATTAATGAAAAAGATCCAACTGAATCATTTGAATGCCTTAAACTAAGCCTTACTTATTGCGAGTGTTCTTAAGGGCACATGAGGATGGGATTAGATTTTGGACTTAATCTTAAAATTAATCACTAAAAATAATTTGTTTTTATTTTATGCTTGCTTTATTGCTTCGATGGTTAAACATTCAGCTCAAAGAAAGATTTCAAAAGTAAAGTTCGATTTCTAAAATAAACCATCTTATGTATTTTACTTGATCTCTTTTAAATACAAGACTAAACTTTTTGCTTATGATCTCAATGAAGCACTTGAACTTTCAAGAGAAGAATCTAGAGATAGAGCCTAGATCTCTCTTTATTAAATACAAACAAACACACATCTTCAAGCTTCTTAAAAAAATTATTTTTTTCCAAAACCTATTCTAATCTTAAATCTTTCTTTAAATAACTTCTCTACTCTCCATCTTCTTTTTCATCTAAAAAACCTAAATAGTAAAGCTTGTTTTTCCTAAAATACCAAAAAGATTGCATCACATCTCTCCTTGTAGACATGACCCATTAGCTCTAAGCTACACACATTTCTCTTAAATTTTTCAATCAACTTTTGGCATCGTTATCGGGGAGGAAACGGTATTCTTGTATTTTGACAAGTTTGGTGTTTTATTTCAGGGCTAAAGAAATCAGGTTGAGGATTCAAGTATTGCAAAAGAAGACATATGATCTTGTACCCCTACTTTAGAAAGTAGAAAACAAGATTTTAAGAGTTTGCAGTAAAAACACAAGTTATTATGGAACTACTAAAAACTCTTTCTTACAGGACATATTGCTCTACAAAAATAAGCTTTTTTTCTTGCTAGTTTTCTGTACTTGATTATCTCACAACCCTGTTTTTAATTCAACAATAATCTGATAAATTGCCAATTGCTTAAAAACATTGATTGCTAAAATCAAAGAGTTATCAAAGAGTTAAGAAATTACCGTGTAGCTTGTGGCTAACGGGTCGTCTCCACAAGGAGGAATGCGATGAAAGCTTTTCGGTGTTTCATTTAATAACAAAGATTTGTGCTCATTTTAATTGAAAAGAGAATAGAAAGAAGGAGATAATTAAAAGAGAAATTGCAACTTTAGAGAAGGCTTTGGAGAAGGTGATTTAAAAAGTCAAAAATTGTTTGGTTGATTTTAATAAAGAAGAAAATCTGGGCTCACTATCTCACTACTCAACCGTTTATTCTTCTATTGAAATCCTTAGTGCCTTAACCTGATCATAGGCCAAACTTAAGGTTGACTTTAGAAAGTTTGAAGTAAAGCATATAAGATGATTGGAAAAGTTCACTCTTTTCTTTAAGAAACCGTTTTGAGTCGAATGTTAAATCATCAAGAAGTCAAGTATGTTCAAGAGACGTTCTTAAAAGGAGTAAGAGTTTAAAAATCCAAACCCATCCTCACGTGCCTTCAAGAACACTTTTAAGAAGAAAGGCTTTAAGTTAGGCACGCAAATGATTCATTGGGTCTTTT
Organism: Agave tequilana; assembly: GCA_038442645.1. Classification (NCBI taxonomy): domain Eukaryota; kingdom Viridiplantae; phylum Streptophyta; class Magnoliopsida; order Asparagales; family Asparagaceae; genus Agave; species Agave tequilana. The sequence goes on from JAVJIF010004271.1 coordinate 172,314, forward strand.
TCATTAAAATCAGAAAAGAAGAAGAATCGGAGAGAGGTACAATAGTGAGCCCAGAAAACCGATTTAGCTACTCATGGAAGACAAAGAAAAATGCAAGTAAATAACGCAAGACATACCGCAAATGAGTGGAAGAAAAAGTAGCTTGATTCTTGTATTGATGTCACTTCAATCTTCAAGTACAAGCACTCAATTCCTCTCTCTCACAAGTCTTTGTACTGAACTACAAATTGCAAAATAAAAATACAACTTTTATACTATCTAACAAAGAGCCTAAATCTTAAGGTATAAACAAAAATTCTAATCCTAGTCTTTGCTTCTTTTTGCTCTGTTGAAACAGGTATTTATATGGAAAAACCAAAGGGGGGAGATCCTGAGAAGATTGGGGGAGCAAACGCTCTGCCAACTGACACAACAAAGCCGCAGAAACGCGGCTAGGGCCGCATTTTTGCGGCCCTGGTATGGCCAGTTGGCCACACCCAATTGGGTGGCTCTCCTGGTTTGGTGATTCTCCTGTATTTTCTTCTAGTTTTCTCGTTTCTGCTCCAGGATTTGATGAAACAGCCTTTGATTGTTGGCTTCAACCGTTTGATTTGGGAGGATTCTTTTCAACCGGTTTTCAACCTCTCTGATATGCCAAGATTTTGCCCTGATTCCTTGATTTTAAATTTATTCTGAATTAAATCAGAATTTGGTGGGCTTTTGGGCTTGTTTCTCTTTCCTTTCTTTTAGCAATTGGGCCTACATTAAACAAAGAAGAAGAAGACTTATTAATAGGATTTATTAGTTAAAAAGTATGGTAAGGTGATAATGTATATGCAAAATATGTGACTGATCACACCCCCACACTTATCTTTTGCTCACCCTCGAGCAAAACATCAGACTAATTCTAATCAATTATTAGACTACTTTCGCAGGTCACTCGATTGCACTGAGCATGTGCAACAAGTCGTTAAACCTCTAAGTTATCCCTAAAGGACGAGTTTTGTCTCGTGAGGGTTTTCAGTGGATTGCACCCACAAAATCCATAAAAAATTTTAGTATTTTTGAAAAGCATTTTTAAAGGAGAAAATATTTGAAGTATATTTGTAAGGCTTTAAGTAATCTATAAGTTATAGGAATATCAAAATTTTCATTCTGAAGCTCAATCTCTATTCAAAAATATGTCATCAATCAAAGTAAGGAGTCAAATTGTACTTCTCATCTAGTCTATTAATTTACCCTGAGTCGTATGCACCATCGTGACTATGAAGTTGACTAAGGGTTCTTTAACATTAACTCTATGCCTTATTTTTATTTAGTTTTGGTGGAATTTATTCCTCAATTTCATTAGGCTTTCTAATCTGCCCATGTAACGAGCCTTTAGTCGGTGACACCCAAACCGGACAGTTTTAGGGCACTTGGTGAGAAGACACCCCTAAGGACTTAAACACTCGAGCAGACAAGGCCACGAAACAAAGGTTTTTATTTATAAAATGTACCCCTTTTAGGCGTGAATACTTATGCTTCATGAAGCACAAATACCCAGCTTAATCAGAGGATATATATATATATATATATATATATATATATATATATATATATATATATATATATATATATTTCAAACTTATCTAATTATCTTTTACATAAATACCAAGGCTTGCTTAGGCCAAAGCACCTAGCTAATCAATAATTAGATTTGTTTATTTTTTTTTTACATATATTTTTTTATAAGGCATAAGAGTCTTTGTTTTTAAACCCTAAGTGTGTAAGTGTATTTAGTGTGCATATTTTATCAAGGTAAATATCAAGACTAAATTACTTTTACAAATTTTCTTCCTAACCTTAAAAATCAAATAAGTTATCTGACTTTGACCAAGTATAAGAAATCCTAATTATGATTTTCCTATTCCTTAAAATTGACTTAATTTCTTACAAAAAGTATATCAAAATATTGTTCTAACCTTTCAAAAAGTTTTTTTTTTGTTATATATATATATATATTTTGTTGTTGTTATATTAGTCATGTTAACCCTCCCCCACACTTATCTCATGCATTGTTCTCAATATATGAAAGAAATGTATAGATGCATGGAATAAAATGGAAAAGAGAGAAGTTACCGATACATGGGGTCAAAAAGACCCATAGCCGTTTCATTTATCGGCACCGATTCCAAGAAAGGTTTAATGCGTTGACCATTTATCTTAAAGTCATTTTCATTCTTGGTGTCATTGATCTCAACTACACCGTGTGGAAACACGATTTTTACAACGAATGGCCCAGTCCATCTTGATTTTAATTTTCCTGAAAAAAGATGAAGCCTAGAATTATAGAGTAAGACTTTTTGTCCAGGGACAAAGGTTTTTCTATGATGTGTTTATCATGAAAAATCTTAACTCTATCTCTAGTGATCCTAGCATTCTCATAGGCCTCATTTCTTAACTCCTCTAATTCGGAAATTTGTAACTTCCGAAGGTCACCGGCCTTAGTCAAGTCGAAATTCAACTGCTTGATTGCCCATAAGGCCCGGTATTCTAACTCAACGTGCAGGTGACAAGCTTTGCCATAGACTAACCTATAAGGAGACATTCCTAGAATCGTCTTGAAAGCGGTCCTGTAGGCCCATAGGGCATCTACAAGTTTGATGGACTAATCTTTCCGTTTTGGTTCACAGTTTTCTCCAAGATAAGCTTGACTTGTCTATTGGAAACCTCAACCTGCCCACTGGTTTGAGGATGATAAGGTGTGGACAACTTGTAAGTTATGGTATACTTACGCATAAGAGCTTCAAAGTATCTATTGCAAAAGTGAGTGCCATTATCACTGATGATAGCACGAGGTTTCCGAAGCGTGAAAAAATGTTCTCTTTAAAACTTTATGACAAATTTGTTATCATTAGTCTTACAAGGAATGGCTTCTACCCACTTGGACACATAATCTACAGCAACCAATATATATTGGTTTCCAAATGAATTAGGAAATGGACCAATAAAGTCGATGCCCCAAACATCAAAGAGTTCTATTTCTAGAATTGGGTTGAGGGGCATCATATTTCGTTTTGATATCCTTCCTACCATTTGGCATCTAGGGCATGTCTTGCAAAATTCATAAGCATCCTTGAACAAAGTGGGCCAATAGAACCCGCCTTGTAGCACTTTTTCAGCAGTCTTGCGGGGACCAAAGTGTCCACCGCATGCAAGTTCGTGACAAAAGGATAGAACACTCTTAACCTCCTTATCGGGAATGCATCTCCTAATAATTTGGTCAGAATAGTACTTAAAAAGATACGGTTCCTCACAAAAGAAATACCGAACTTAGGTTAAGAACCAGTATATATCGTTTTTGGACCAATGAGATGGAGTTTGGTTTGTGACTAAGTAATTCACTATGTCAGCAAACCAAGGTTCCCTAAAGATAGTTAAGAGATTTTCATCAGGAAAATCCTCATTTATGGGTAATTCGTGGCATGGAGAATTAGGGATTCGTGAGAGATGGTCAGCAATGACATTTTCTACGCCTTTCTTGTCTTGAATCTCGAGACCAAATTCTTGAAAAAGGAGGATCCAGCGAATGAGTCAGGCCTTGGCATCCTTCTTCATCATGAGGTACCTAAGCGCAGAATGATAAGTGAAAATGGTGATTTTGGACCCTAGTAGGTAGGGAGAAATTACAAAATTTCTCTAAGGCAAACACTACTGCCAAGAATTCCTTCTCAGTCGTAATGTAGTTCAATTGAGCATCGTTGAGAGTCCTACTAGAGTAGTAAATCACATGCTACTTGTTATCAATGTGTTGTCCTAGGACAGCGCCTATGGCAAAATCAAAAGCATCGCATATGATTTCGAATGGCTTAGACCAATCCGGAGCAGATATGATTGGTGCAGAAATAAGCTCTCTCTTAAGCTTCTCCCAAGAATTCGTGCATTCAGTTTCGAAAGTGAAGGACACATCCTTAACTAACAGATTAGTCAAGGGCCTAGCAATTTTGCTAAAATTTTTGATAAATCTTCGGTAGAAACCAGCGTGTCCTAAGAAGGATCTAATGTCCTTAATGCATTTGGGCATGGGAAGCTTAGCAATAACCTCATTTTTGGCTCTATCTACTTCTATCCTTTCTTGAAGATTTCATGACCCAAGACAATTCTATGTTTTACCATGAAGTGACATTTCTCCCAATTCAGTGTCAGATTTTTCTCAGCACAACGTTGGAGGACAAGTTCTAAATGGTTGAGACAATGAGTAAATGAATCTCCGTAGATGGAGAAATCATCCATAAAGATCTCTAAGAATCGTTCTACTATATCAGAGAAAAGTCTCAACATGCAATGTTGAAACGTTGCTGGGGCATTGCATAAGCCAAAAGGCATTCGACGATAAGCAAATGTCCCAAATGGACATGTGAACGTAGTCTTTTCTTGGTCCTCAAGAGCAATAGGGATCTGGTTATACCCCAAGTAACCGTCTAAGAAACAGTAATACTCGTGACCTGCCAAACATTCAAAACTTTGATCAACGAAGGGAAGTGAAAAATGGTCCTTACGAGTTGCAGCATTAAGCTTCCTATAGTCAATACAAACTCGGATCTTCGTGGGAAGTCGAGTTTGGACCAACTCTTTGTTCTCATTTTTCACTACAGTGAAACCGGATTTCTTTGGAACCGCGTGGACAGGACTGATCCATTGGCCATCTGAAATGGGATAAATTATCCCATTGTTTAAGAGTTTTATAATTTAGCATAAATAGCCTCTTGCATTATAGGGTTTAACCTACGCTGCGGGTCTCTTTTAGGTGTGGCATCTTCATTGAGATAAATGCGATGTTGAACGATGGTCAGACTTAATCCCTTTATATCAGTCATAGTCCAACCAATGGCTTCCCTATGTTTTCTTAGAATTGCTTTAAGATCTTCTTCTTCCCTATCATTTAAATGGGAGGCAATGATGATAGGAAAGGTCTCTTGTTCGCCTAGATAGATGTACTTAAGATGCGCAGGTAAGGCTTTCAATTCTAAGGAAGAGGAAGGCTAGTTGGAAGGATTAGTCAAATTTATTGGCTCCATTATTGGTGAAATAGGGTTCGAGGCCCAATTCACATCAGAATCTACAACCTGATCAAGATTAAAGTCGTCAGACTCTAACCCGAAGTCATACTCAGTTTCCAGTTTCAATTCTTTCCTATGTTCAATTGTTAAGTTCTCAATTAGGTTGACTTCAAATGTTTGGTCCTCATGATCGCGGGGTTGTTTTCCTAGATTAAAGACATTGACTTCTCTAGTCATGTCCCCCAAAGTTAACCTCATAAACCCATTCCTACAATTGATGATGGCATTGACAGTAGCAAGGAATGGTCGCCCTAGGATAATAGGAGTTTGAGCCCTATGATTGGAGTTGGACATAGGTTGTGTCTCCAGAACTATGAAATCGACAGGGTAAATAAATTCCCCTACCGGATCAGGACATCATTAATCTCCCCTTTTGAAACTTTTACTGAACGGTCAGCCAGTTGGATAGTGACTCGAGTTGGACTAAGATCGCCCAACCCGAGTTGTTGATAAACTGAGAATGGAAGCAAGTTGATACTTGCCCCAAGTCAAGAAGTGCACGACTAATCTCGGCTTGTCCTATTGTGCAAGCAATAGTGGGACTACCTAGATCCTTGTACTTGATAGGGATTGGACCCAATAGTAGCTCATTAATGTTAGTGGCTAAGAAGACCTTTTTTGGTACATTAGTCTTTCTCTTCTTAGTGCACATGTCCTTAAGAAACTTAGCATAGGAAGGGACTTATTGGATGGCATCAAGAAGTGGCACATTTATCTTCACTTGATTAAATATCTCATTTATCTTGTCCATGTGTGGATTTTGCTTGTTGTTTTTTAGCCTATTGGAAATGGTACTATAGGCTGGTGCACCTGACTGGTAGACTTATCTTTTTCAGATTCGTCAGATTTGAAAGGATTTGGATTAGATAAGGTGGATGCTTGATTGTGGTTGTACTGAATGGGATTGGTTGGCGTTGACACTTGATTATCAACTTTCTTTCCTGACCTCAATGTATGAACAGCATTACATTGATTTAATGATTAATCCTCAACCAAATGAGCTTGTTGAGAATTCCTAGGATTGGTTATTGGCTGACTAGGTAGGGTACCCTTCTGTCTCTCATTTTATGAAGTGGCTAGTTGGCTCATTTGAACCCTAACCTCTGTGTAGTCTGCATGAGAGAATCTTGATTTTTCATGTATCTTTCCATGTTTCTCTCAAAGTCAGTCATTCTCCTTTTTAGTTGAGGATTCTGGAAGGAGGATTGTGGAGCTTAGTTGGGAAAGTTTTGTTGATAGTTTGAAAAGTTAGGTGGATGGTTGGGAGAATTATTATGGAAATTGGAAAAGTTGGGTTGATGATTGGAAGAATTATTGGCATAATGGAGGTGGCTAGCATGATTCGATCGTGAATGATCATTATTATTTTGGCTCCATGAGAAATTAGGGTAATTTCTCCAGCTAGAATTGTAAGTTGGTGCGTAAGGATTATTGTTCGGCCTTGAAAAGGACGCACTCATCGGTTCATCGTATTGTTGCTGAGCCTGAAACACAGGGCACTCCTCGAACACATGATTCATGGCTTGACAGTAAGTGCAGCCCGGAGTTGAAAATTGGTTTGGGCTGACTTGATTGACTGGACTTGGTTCCTTCATTTCTAGAGCTTTCAATCTTCTTACTAGGTTAGCTAACTTAGCCTCATTAGCGATGGATGATTCGATAGAATAGAGACCTCCTTTTGAAGAGATGGAGTTTGGATTCCTAGAGGTCTCACTAGTAGGTTCCCATTGGATGGTCTTTTCAGCTAGGTTTTCATACAAATCCCATCCTTCATTTTCATCCTTCTGCAAGAATCCCCCTTGGCACATACTTTCTAAGAGAGTTTTGGTAGAATAGTCTAAACCGTTATAAAGAATTTGGCATTGTTGCCATTTCTCTATTCCATGATGTGGACATTGGACAAGGAGGTCTTTAAAGCGTTCAAAGTACCTCCAGAACGGTTCACTCGGTTCTTGCTTGAATTGCATGATTGTCTTCCTAATGAGAGCTGTCTTATGAATTGGATAGAATTTCTTCAAGAAGACCTTGATGAAACAATCCCAAGATGTGATAGAATCGGCCGCTAAGCTGTAAAGCCATTTCTTTGCTAGGTCCTTAAGAGCGAAAGGGACAAATCTCAACCTAATAGCATCGTCTACAAGGTGTGAGATTTTCATCATTAGACATACTTCCTCAAATTCTCTTATAAAGAAGTAAGCATCTTCGGACTCTAAGCCATGAAACTTGGGGAGTGTGTTGATGAATTGAGGCTTGAGCTCAAAATTGTATTCACCAACTGATGGAAGTAGAATGCAAGATGGAAGTGAGGTTCTAATGGGATAGAACCTATCCTGCAATGATGTTGATTGAGCCATTACCGGATCTGGTCTTGGTTCAAACTTGGGTGGTGATGTGTTTCTAGTCAACCTAGATGAATTAAGGTCTCTTGACCACACTTGCATACACAAACACAAACACAATTACAATCACAAACAAGTTTACCAACAGTCAATAAGAGTAATCAACCAAGCCTAATCTAAGGTAACCTCGACCTAGACAACTCCTAACTGGTTGATTGTCCACAGGAGGTATGATGTAGACTTTGGCCACAAGCTAATCAACCAGGTTAGGGCAAGATTGGTGGGAGGTTATCTGTCAAAGACGTTCCTTAATTAAGTAACCACCAACCTTCGGGCTTTCGGCCCTCAATTCCCTTCCTAGACACTGATTTGGCAAGAGTCAAATTTCAACACCTTCCCCCTTAGGATAATCTCCTAGTGAGTTCGAGATATCCCTAAGGCCAACGTCTATCAGATTTTACTTAGGCTTAGGTTGTGCGTGCTTGGAGATGGTTTGTGGGCTAAGGAGGGATAATGACATCCCCACCTTATCTTGAATTGGGTTTTGCCCTTAGAGTTAATTGTGCAAAGTGTGCAAGATATAGAAAAGTAGCATTCAAAAGCAAATATCACCCAAGAATGTTTTCTAAACTATATGCTATGCATATGTACCTTGTCTCCAGCTCTCTTCAACAGTAATTGTAAAATAAACGTAATTAGACAAATGCCTAGAATGCAAGTCTAAACATTTTTTAAGCAATTAACAATCACTCAACTTACTGTTGAATTAAAACAGGGATGGTGGATAGCAAATATAGCAAGAATATAATGTACAAAAACTTAATTTTTTGCGACCAATATGTCCTGCAAAAAAGAGTTTTAGTAGTCCAATGAAATTTTAGACTTTTGCAATGCAATTTCTTGAAATTCTGTTTCCTACTTTCGAGAGTAGGGGCACAGAATTTGCAAGTCTTCTCTTGCAAAGCTTGAATGCTAGATCTGAATCTTCAAGTCCCGTGAAACAACACACCAAACTTGTTAAAAAATAAATACACCGTTCCCTCCCGGCAGCGGCGCCAAAAATTGATTGCTAAAATCAAAGAGTTATCAAAGAGTAAGAAATTACCATGTAGCTTGTGGCTAACGGGTCTTCTCCATGAGGAGGAATGCGATGAAAGCTTTTCTGTGTTTCATTTAATAACAAAGAATTGTGCTCGTTTTTTAATTGAAAAGAGAATGGAAAGAAGGAGATAATTAAAAGAGAAATTGCAACTTTAGAGAAGGCTTTGGAGAAGGTGATTTAAAAAGCTCGAAAATTATTTGGTTGATTTTAATAAAGAAGAAAATCTGGGCTCACTATCTCACTACTCAACCATTTATTCTTCTATTGAAATCATTAGTGCCTCAACCTGATCATAGGCCAAACTTAAGGTTGACTTTAGAAAGTTTGAAGTAAAACATATAAGATGGTTGGAAAAGTTCACTCTTTTCTTTAAGAAATCGTTTTGAGTCGAATGTTAAATCATCAAGAAGTCAAGTATGTTCAAGAGACATTCTTAAAAGGAGTAAGAGTTTAAAAATCCAAACCCATCCTCATGTGCCTTCAAGAACACTTTCAAGAAGAAAGGCTTTAAGTTAGGCATGCAAATGATTCATTGAGTCTTTTTCATTAAAATCAGAAGAGAAGAAGAATTGGAGAGAGGTAAAATAGTGAGCCCAGAAAACTGATTTAGCTACTCGTGGAAGACAACGAAAAATGCAAGTAAATAATGCAAGACATACCGCAAATGAGTAGAAGAAAAAGTCGCTCGATTCTTGTATTGATGTCACTTCAATCTTCAAGTACAAGCACTCAATTCCTCTCTCTCACAAGTCTTTGTATTGAACTACAAATTGCAAAACAAAAATACAGCTTTTGTAATGTCTAACAAAGAGCCTAAACCTTAAGATATAAACAAAAATTCTAATCCTAGTCTTCGCTCCTTTTTGCTCTGTTGAACAGGTATTTATAGGGAAAAACCAAAGAGGGGAGATCCTGAGAAGATTGGGGGAGCAAAAACTCCCCAACTGACACAATAAAGCCCCAAAAATGCGGCCCGCGGCCCTGGTGTGGCCAGTTGGCCACACCCAATTGGGTGGCTCTCCTTGTTTGGTGATTCTCCTGTATCTTCTTTTGGTTTTCTCGTTTCTGCTCCAGGATTTGACGAAACAGCCTTTGATTGTTGGCTTTAACCATTTGATTTGTGAGGATTCTTTTCAACCGATTTTCAACCTCTCTGATATGCCAAAATTTTGCTCTGATTCCTTGATTTTGAATTTATTCTGAATTAAATCAGAATTTGGTGGGCTTTTGGGCTTGTTTCTCTTTCCTTTCTTTTAGCAATTGGGCCTACATTAAACAAAGAAGAAGAAGACTTATTAATAAGATTTATTAGCTAAAAAGTATGATAAGGTGACAATGTATATGCAAAATATGTGACTGATCAAACATTTAGACTTGTATTATTGGTATTTGTCTAATTACGTTTCTTTTTCAGTTATCGTTGAAGAAAGCTATAGACAAGGTACGTTTGCATAACATCTAGTATAGGAACATTCTTAGGTGATTTACTTGCTTTTTGATTGTTACTTGCTCTATACTTGCACACTTGCACCATCAATTTTAAGAACAAAACCCAACACAAGATAAGGTGAAAAAGTTATTACCCTTCCTTAACCCACAAACCATCTCTAAGAACTCACTTACCTAAGACAAATTTAAAATCTTATAGATGTTGGCCTTAAGGACATCTCAAACTCATTCAGATGTTATCCTAAGGGGGAAGGTGTTAGAATTTGACTCATGTCAAATCGGAATCAAATGACAGGGATTGAGGGGCGAAATCTCGAAGGCTGGTGGTTTGGCTTAATTAGGCACGTCATTTTTACGCCGATATCTCCCCCAATTTTGCTCTGACTTGGCTGATTATCTTGTAGTCAGAGTCTTCATTATACCTCCTATGGACAATCAACCAGTTAGGAGTTGTCTAGGTCAAGGTTTACCTTAGACTAAGCTTGGTTGTTTTTTCTTTTTTTTGTTGACAATTGGTGAACTTATTTGTAGTAGTGTTTGTTTATGCAATTGTGGTTAAGCGACCCAAACACATCTAGGTTAACTAGAAACACATCACACCTAAACAAGAACCAAAACTAGATCTGGTTATGGCTCAACCAACATCATTGCAGGATAGGTTTTACCCCATGAGAACCTCACTTCCATAGTACATCCAACTTCCATCGGTTGGTGAACACAACATTGAACTCAAGTCTCAGCTCATCAACACATTCCCTAAGTTTCATGATGAAAATTTCACACCTTATAGATGATGCTTTTAGGTTGAAATTCATCCCATTTGCTCTCAAGGACTTAGCAAAGAAATGGCTATATAGTTTAGCGGCCGGTTCCATCACATCATGGGATAGTTTTATCAAGGTCTTCTTGAAGAAATTTTACCCAATTCACAAGACCGCTCTCATTAGAAAGAACATCATGTAGTTCAAATAAAAATCTAGTTAACCATTTTGGAGATATTTTGAACATTTCAAAGACCTTCTTGTCCAATATCCATATCATGGAATAGAGAAGTAGAGACAATACCAATTTCTCTATGACGGTTTAGACTACTCAACCAAGACCTCTTAGAAACCATGTGCCAAGGGGGATTCATGCAAAAACACGAGAATGAAGGATGAGATTTATTTGAGAATCTAGCTGAAAAGACCATCAAATGGGAACTGACTAATAAAAACTCTAGGAATTCAAACTCCATCTCTTCAAAAGAAGGTCCCCATTTCTTGAATCACCCATAGCTGCAGAGGCTAGAATAGCAAACCTAGCAAAAAGACTGGAAGCTTTGAATACTAAGAAACCAGTTCCAGTCAATCAAGTCAGCCCAAATCAATTTTCAACTCCGGGCTGTACTTATGATCAATCTATAAATCATGTGTTTGAGGAGTGTCCAATGTTCCAAGCTCAACAACAATTTTCTGAGACAATGAATGCAGACTTTTCAAGGCCCAACAATAATCCTTACGCACCAACGTACAATCCTGGCTGGAAAAATCACCCGAATCTCTCATGGAGCCAAAATAATAATGAGCACTCTGGGTCAAACCATTCAAACCACTTCCAACATTCCAATCATAATCATAATCCTTCCTATTATCAACCCAATTACCATCCCAATCATAATCATCAATTTAATTCTTTCAATTATCAACAGAACTTTCCTAGCCATGCTCTATAATCTTCTTTCTAAAATCTTTCACTAGGGAAAAGAATGACTGATTTTGAAAAGACTATGGAAAGGTATATGAGGAACCAAGAGTCCCTCAGAAAAATAATGCAGAAAAACAACGCACAAGCTATAATGAGGCTAGAGATTCAATTGGTCAGCTAGCTAGTTCACAAAATGGGTGGCCCAAAGATACTTTGCCTAATCAACTATTAACGAACCCATGAAATTCTAATCAAGTTAATTTGGCTGAGGATTACCGTTTAATCAATGTTCATACATTGAGATCGGGAAAGAAAGTTGATAACCAAGTGTCTATGCCACCCAATCCCAGTCAGCACAACAACACACAAGCATCCTCTTCATCTAGTTCCAATCCATCCCAATCTGACAACTCTGAAAAAGACAAGTCAGCCAGTCAGGTGCACAAGCCTATAGTACCATTTCCTAATAGGTTGAAGAACAAGAAGAAAATTCACACATAGATAAGATTATTGAGATCTCTATCAAGTGAAGATAAATTTGCCACTTCTTGATGCAATCCAACAAGTCCTATCTCATGCAAAATTTCTTAAGGACATGTGCACCAAGAAGAGAAATACTAATGTACCCAAGAAAGTCTAGCCACTAACATTAGTGAGGTACTGTCGGGTCTGATCCCTGTCAAGTACAAGGATCTCAGTTGTCCCATAATTGCCTGCACTATAGGACAAGATGAGATTACTCATGCACTTCTTGATTTAGGGGCAAATATCAACTTGCTTCTTTTTCAGTTTATCAACAACTCAGGTTGGGCGATCTTAGTCCAACTTGAGTCACTATCCAACTGGCTGACCGTTCAGTGAAAGTTCCCAAGGGAAAAATTAATGTTGTCCTTATTCAGGTCGGGGAGTTTATCTACCCATTAATTTCATAGTTCTTGAGAACCACCTGTGTCCAATCCTATGGCTCAAACTCCCGTTATCCTATAACGCCCATTCATTTCTACTACAAATGCTACTATCAACTGTAGGGATAGGTCCATGAGGTTAACCTTTGGAGATATGACTAGAGAAGTCAATGTCTTCAACCTAGGAAAGCAAACCCGTGATATTGAGGATCAAGCATTTGAACTCAACCTCATTGAGAACTTGACTAGCGAACACAGAGAAGAATTGGAACTAGAACCTGATGTGACTTTGAGTTAGAGTCTGAAGACTTTAATCTAGATCAGATTGTCGAGTCTGCTATGAATTGGGCCTCAAACTCTATTTCACCAAATGTGTAACCAATAAACTTGACTCCTCCTTCCAGTGAGCCTTCCCCTTAGAGTTGAAAGTCCTACCTACTCATCTCAAGTACGTCAATCTAGACGAACAAGAGACTTTTCCCATCATTATTGCATCCTATTTAAATGACGGGGAGAAGAGAATCTTAAAATAAATCTTAGGAGACATAAGGAAGTCATTGGTTGGACTATGATCTACATGAAGGGATTGAGTCCAGCCATAGTTCAACATGACATTCATCTCAATAAAGAAGCGACACCAAAAAGAGACCCGCAACGTCGGTTAAACCCTATAATGTAAGAGGTTGTTTATGCTGAAATCATGAAACTCTTAGATAATGGGATAATATATCCCATTTCGAAGAGCCAATGGGTCAGTTCTGTCCACACAGTTTCAAAGAAATCAGGTTTCACTATGTGGAAAATGAGAACTAAGAGTTGGTCCAAACTTGACTTCCTAAAAGATTCGAGTTTGCATCGACTATAGGAAGCTAAATGCAGCAACTCGTAAGGATCATTTCTCGCTTCCTTCATTAACCAAATGCTTGAACTTTTAGCAGGCCACGAGTATTACCATTTCTTAGATGGTTACTTGGAGTATAATCAGATCCCCATTGCTCCAGAGGAACAAGAAAAGACCACTTTCACATGTCCATTTGGGACATTTGCTTATCGCTGAATGCCTTTTGGCTTGTACAATGCCCCCAACAATATTTCAAAGTTGCATGTTGAGTCTTTTCTCTAATATGGTGAAATAATTTTTGGAAATATTCATGGATGATTTCTCCATTTATGGAGACTCATTCGATCAATATCTTCACCATCTCGAACTCGTCCTCCAATGTGGTGCCAAGAAAAATCTAACACTAAACTGGGAGAAATGCTACTTCATGGTAAGACATGGAATTGCCTTGGGTCATGAGATTTCTAAGAATGGAGTTGAAATGGATAAAGCAAAGATTGAGATCATAGCTAAGCTCCCGGTGCTGAAGTGTGATAATTATATCCGATACTTCTTAGGACACGCCAATTTTTCTCGTAGATTCATTAAGAACTTTAGGAAAATTGCTAGACCCTTAACTAACCTTTTAGCTAAGGTCGTGTCCTTCACTTTCGATAGTGGATGTCTTAAGGCTTGGGAAAAACTGAAAAATGAGCTTATTTCTGCACCCATCATCCGGATTGATCAAAACCGTTTGAAATCGTCTATGATACTTCAGATTTTTCTATAGGTGCATCTTGGGATAATGCTTTGATAACAAGTAGCACGTGATTTACTACTCAAGTAGGACTCTCAATGATGCGCAATTGAACTACACTGCAACCGAGAAAGAACTCTTAGCTGTAGTATTTGCATTAGAGAAATTCCATCTTTACCTACTTTGGTCCAAAACCACCATCTTCACCGATCACTCTGTGCTAAGATATCTCATGGCGAAGAAAGATACTAAGGCCCGACTAATTTGTTGGATCTTATTTCTTCAAAAATCTAATCTCGAGATTCAAGATAAGAAAGATGTAGAAAATGTTGTTGGTGACCACCTCTCGCGCATCCCAAACTCACCATGCAACGAACTGCCATCAATGATAACTTTCCCAATGAACGACTCTTGGTTACCTTTAGGGAACCTTAGTTCGCTGAAATAGTAAACTATTAGTCATGAATCAAACTCTATCTTATTGGTCTAAATAAGACATCTATCGGTTCTTATCTTAAGTCTGGTATTTCTTCTGGGAAGAGCCATATCTTTTCAAGTATTGTTCCAACCAAATTAATGGAAGATGCATTCCCGATGAGGAGATTAAAAGTATTCTGTCTTTTGCCACAAGCTTGCATGCGATGGACACTTTGGTTCCCATAAAACTACTAAAAAAGTGTTATAAAGTGGGTTCTATTGGCCCACTTTGTTCAAAGATGCATTTGAGTTTTGCAAGGCGTGCCATAGATGTCAAATGGTGAGAAGGATCTCTAAATGAAACATGATGCCCCTTAACCGAATTCTAGAAATAAAACTGATTGATGTTTGGGGCATCGACTTTATGTGTCCATTTCCTAATTCATTTGGGAGCCAATACATATTGGTAGCAGTGGATGTGTCTAAGTGGATAGAAGCCATTCTAAGCAAAACTAATGACAATAAGATTGTCACCAAGTTTTTAAAAGAGAACATCTTTTCGCACTTCGAAACCCCTCATACTATCATCAGTGATAATGACACCCATTTTTGCAATAGATCCTTTGAAAGTCTTATGCGAAAGTATGCCATCACTCATAAGTTGTCCACACCCTATCATTCTCAGACTAGTGGGCCGGTAGAGTATCATGCCCCGCTTCCCAAAATATATAGTATGGGTACGTGACGATGGCCAGCAGATACACACGAAGAGGAAAATTTCTTCAGTGAATACCTTATGCTATAGTAAATGAGCTAAATTCTTGCACACATATACAAAAGACAACCCGAAGATTTATTTTCACATAAAAGATATACATCTACAATAGTTTTTGTCTGGATACAAGACTGGAAACATAACAAAGTAAAAATAAAAGAAGATACAATTTTGACATCAGGACATCATAGCAAGACAAAATGCCAAAATACAAAACGTCAGACTCATGCCTGATAGTCTTCCTGGGTTTCTTCGAACAGTGGCTCATCAGTCTCAAGCTTTGATGCTGAAAAATCAAGGTCCGTCAGAAGCGGACCAGCAAGTGCACACGCGAGAAGTGCAAACAATAATATGGAAATATGAAAGTAAAGGGCAATATAAGTAGAGCACTGGAATGAATGAATAATAAATCTGACGGTAATATAAACTGATAGGTAAGATACCAGCGAGAGTAACAAAATACTAGATCATATGAAATAAGGTCATGTATGTATACTATGACATGTATATAATGGGCAAGAAGCACCCTACAAGTAATGTCATATATCATAATCATCAGGTCACAAGAACACAAGATCACAAGTTAAGAATGACATGGCAAGTCCAAGAACATCATGTAGTCAAGATTATCCATGTCACAATTGATAATTCTAAATCTAGTATATTTTATTATTCTAACTAATGTAGCCATCATGTGCCCTATCCCATCGGACAACTACATATCAAATAAGTAATCCGTTAGTGGATCCTAATAGCAGGGAGAAATAGTTCTCTGTACTCAGATATCATGTAATATGTAATAACAGGAGCGCGTATAAATATTACGTGAATTAATTAGAGACTTGACATGTTCATAATCAGTGACAAGTTAAATGAGAATGTAATTTTTACTATTTATTATAATTTAGGATGGTTAATATTTCCAAATAATTCAATTTTTGAATTTTAACAACCATTTAAAAATATAATTCCATGATAAAATACATGCATAAACTAATAAATTGATGTATAATATTTAGATATTACTGAATTATGAATTTTATATTTTTTGTGCTATTTAGAAATTTATTGGCCATTTTTAAATAAACGATCATTAAATAATAATTACAAAGAATATTTAATTTCATGTTATTCTAAGATACATTTCACTTAAAATAATTTTATAGAGTCTCAAATTTAATTTGTGATTTTCTATGAATTTTCTGAAATTTTCTGAGATTATTTTGAATTTTTCTAAATTAAAATAAGCCTAAAAATAAAAAAAATCAATAAAAGACTTTAGCGGATCTGTTTGCTATAGCAACGGGCCTACTACAGTAATGAGTTTGGGTCTGGGTTTGCTACAGTAAAATAATATGGTAATTTTCTACATATTTTTATTATATTCTATTTGTTTTCTTTTTCTTTTTCTTTCTTTCTTTTTCTCTTTTCTCTTTTTCTTTTTTTTTTTATAAATAGGGCCGGGTTCGGGTATGTAAACCTGGATTTGTAATACACAAACCCAGGCTGGGCCTGGCTCAGGCCGGGCCTAGCCGGGCCTGGCTCAGGCCGGCCTAGCTCGACACTGTGCTCTGCAGAGTGCATAACAGAGTTTCTCCTTTTTTCCTTAAATTAAAATCTTAAAAATCATAAAAAATTATGATACTTAGTAGGTAATTCTTAGGTGTTCTACATAATTTATTGTGATTTTAGAATATATTTTTCAAGGTGAAATTACAACTAAAATGTAATGCGTACTACGTGTTCGATGAAATGCCACAACGTACTAAATTCTACGAAAATGCAAAATAAATTACTTGGAATGCTTCCCTTCAATCTGAATGTTCTTCTCCTCGATAAGCACTTCAAAGATTCGGCAGAAAAAGAGAAAGTGTAGTGAAAAAAGAAGAGAAACTTAGGTTTTGTAAATGATTTGAGATGGTGAGATACCCCTTTATAGGCACCACACACACCCTTAAGCCACCCCTGAGAGTTAAGCTACATAGAAGGAGTAGTGGGTTTAGTTTGGGTGAGTCAGAATGAGGGAGAAAAAGTGTGGGAGAAGTCAGAGAGAGTGGAAAAAATTGGAAAAGATGGGGGTAAATAGACGAAAGTTTAAAAAAGGTGGGCTTGGGCCTTTATACCACATGTCAATGAGGCCACATGGTTAACTCACTACATTCTTTTCTACTCCACCAAGGTTCAAAACCTAGTTGATGCAATTAAATTCAATATTTTTTTATTTTTTTATTTATTTCTTATTTTATATTATTTTTATTTTGCCTTTTCTTAAGTCAATTAAATTCTTATTTAATTCGGAAAATTCCTAAAAATTATAAAAATAGCAAATATTATTTTAAACATTACTAAGAAATCAGACTCATGAAATTCATCCCCAATTGCAAATTAAAAATTCGAAAGTCGTATAGCGACACAGATGGGTCACGAATTTCGAGAATCTTCAATTAATTTAGAAAAAATTTAAAAAAAATCTAGAAAAATCTGAAATATTAGAAAATATTATTAAAGTTAAAGTACACTTAGTTTAGACTAGCAGAACAAGTATTTATACCATACCGATCTCTAGTAGAAGATACCGATGACAGGGACCGAGGGTTACATAGAGATCTCCAATAGACAAATTAAGCTTATTTTGGAGAAAACTGTGAACCAAAATAGGAAAGACTAGTCCACCAAACTGGTAGATGCCTTATGGGCCACAGGACCGCTTTCAAGACAATCCTTGGAATGTCTCCTTATAGGTTAGCCTTTGGAAAGGCTTGCCACTTGTCTGTTGAGTCAGAGCACCGAGCTTTATGGGTCATAAAGCAGCTAAATTTTGATTAAGATAAGGCCGGTGACCTTCAAAATTTGCAAATTTTCAAACTTGAGGAGTTAAGAAATGAGGCCTATGAAAATGCAAAAAAAACAAAAAGTACGATTAAGATTTTTCATGATAAGTTTATCATGAGAAAAACCTTTGTCCCCTGATAAAAAGACTTACTCTATAATTCTAAGCTTCAACCTTTTTCAGAGAAATTTAAATCGAGATAGACTGGGCCATTCATTGTAAAGACCGCGTTTTCACTTGGTGCTGTTGAGATCAGTGACACTTAGAATGGGAATGACTTAAGGTAAATGGTCATCGCCTAAACCCTTTATTGGAATCGGTGCCGATGAATGAAACGGCTATGGGTCTTTTTGATCTAGTGTATTGGTAATTTTACCTCTTTTATATTTCATTTCATACATCTATTTATTTCTTTCATACATTGGGGATAATGCATGAGATAGTTGTGGGGGAGGGATCTAACATGATTAACATTAACTACAAAAACCTTTTTGAAAAGAGAACAATATTTTGACATATTTTTTGTAAGAAATTAATTCAATTTTAAGGAATAGGAGGATCATAATTAGGATTTCTTATACTTGATCAAAATAAGATGATTTGTTTGATTTCTAGGGTTAGAAAGAAAATTTGAAAAAGTAATTTAGTCTTGATCTTTACCTTGATGAAATATGCACACTTTATACACTTACACACTTAGGGTTCAAAAACAAAGATTCTTATACTTTATAAAAAAGAATATATATATATATATATATATATATATATATATATATATATATATATATATATATATAAGTCCTCTAATTAAGCTGGGAACTTATGCCTCATAAAGCATAAGTATCACGCCAAAAAATAGTCCATCTTATGAATAAAATCCTTAGTTTAGTGGCTTTATTTGCTCGAGTCCTTAAGTCCTTGGGGTGTTTTCTCACCCGGTTTCCTAAGATAGTCCAGTTTGGGTGTCACCGACTAAAGGCGCGTTACATGGGTAGATTAGAAAGCCTAATAGAACTAAAAAATAATACCACCAAAAATATAAAAAAAGAATATAAAACAGAAAAATTAGAGTTAAAGAATCCTGAGCCAAAATTTTACGGTCATAAAGGTGCATATGATTTAGGAGAAAGTAATAGATTAGATGAAAAATACAAGTTTAACCCTTTACCTTAACTGATAACAAGTTTTTTAATAGAGACTAAGTTTAGAAAGAAAAAATTAGGTTTTCCTATAACTTACAGTTTACTTGAACTCTTACAAATAATACTTCAAATATTTTCCTTTTCAAAATGCTTTTTAAAAATACTAACTCTTTGTTTCTCTTCTTTTATGGATTTTGTAGGTGTAATTAACTGAAATCTCTCATGAGATAAAACTCATCCTCTAGGGGTAACCCAGAGGTTTAACGGCTTGTTGCCCGTGCTAAGTGTAGCCGTGATTCTTACGAAAGCAAGTTAATATTAGTTCTGTTTTATTTTTCTTTTCT
This sequence comes from Agave tequilana, assembly GCA_038442645.1. Taxonomy (NCBI): domain Eukaryota; kingdom Viridiplantae; phylum Streptophyta; class Magnoliopsida; order Asparagales; family Asparagaceae; genus Agave; species Agave tequilana. Next base: position 191,961 of record JAVJIF010004271.1, read on the forward strand.
TTTTGTTTTGCTCGAGGATGAGCAAAAAATAAGTGTGGGAGTGTGATTGTACTCGTGCATTGCACATTTTGTATCACATATGTCATTTTGTTCTTTTATTTTTAAATAAAACTCTTCTTTTTAATGTATTTCTATGTTCAGTGGTATGCAGTGTAATTAACATAGAAAATGAAGAGATTGACAGATTTATTCAAATAAATCTAAATAATTTAAAAGATTAAGCAAATCAAGGGGATAAATTCAAATCCAAAGGTTTTAGAACCTATCTTATCTGAAAACTGGATATATTAGATAAGATATTATCATCTAATTTCAAGAAAAAATGGATTGTTTGAAGACCCTATCGATTTTGCTGAAGATAAATCGATATCTCATCAATTCTAGAAGACAGATTAAAAATTCAAGAGGATAAATGGATAGAGCGAAGATCAACAGATAAGATGAATCAATCATATTTGGAGGTAAGGAGAAAAATCCAAGTAAATTCTGAGTTTTAAATCAATTTAGACTCGAATTCAGACTGGACACTTTTTAGTATTTTAATTATAACTTTTGCTACTGAAACTCAAATCTGATGATTTAAGATGATCCAGAAAGAAGACTTAAACGGCTATAATTTGTAGTTGATCATTCTTTCCAATTCTATCATTTAGTAAGTGATATTCAACAATGAACATGCCAACAAGCTGAAGATCAGAATTGAATTTTCACATAAAATTCTGGATAAATCAAATCAAGTTTGAAGATAAGGAGAGGATTCAACTTCATAAATAACCAGCTACCTCTATCTCTTTACTCATCTCCCCTATCTATTTCTTTCCTATAAATACCCGACACATCAGAGGCAGAGGAGAAAGACTAGGATTAATCTCTTATTTTCTTTTTAAGGTTTAGGATCGTTGTTAGCTAATTTTTGAGAAGTTGTATCTCAGTTTTTAATCTCTAGTTCAGTTTAGAAATAAAGTGAGAGAGAAAAAGTGATTGTAATCTGAAATTAAAGTGACATCAATAAAGATTCGACGAACTTCTTTTCTTCTCCAACTCATGAGTATGTTGCATTTCAATTCAATGTTTTATTTTTTTAGTAATGAGTAGCTAAATCTCCACTTTCCGGGCACACTGATGTTTCCTCTCTAGTATTGATTCTTGATCGATAATAATGAAAAAAATCCAACTGAATCATTTTAATGCTTTAACTAAGACCTTACTTATTGCGAGTTTTCTTGAAGGCACATGAGGATGAGATTGGATTTTGGACTTAATCTTGAAATTAATCATTAAAAAGAACTTGTTTTTCTTCCATGCTTGCTTTATTGCTTTGATGTTTAACATTCAGCTTAAAGAAAGATTTCAAAACTAAAGTTTGATTTCTAAAATAAACTATCTTATGTGTTTTACTTGATCTCTTTTAAATACAAGACTAAACATTTTGCCTATAATCTCATTGAGGCACTTGAACTTTTAAAAGAAGAATCTAGAGTTGGGTAATGATTAGTGAGCCCAGATCTCTCTTTATTAAATACAAACAAACACACATCTTCAAGCTTCTTAAAAAATTATTTTTTTCCAAAATCTATTCTAACCTTCAATTTTTCTGTAAATCACTTCTTTACTCTCCACCTTCTTTTTCATCTAAAAACATAAACATTAAAATTTGTTTTTCTCAAAATACTGAAAAGCTTGCATTGTATCTTTCCCCTTGGACACGACCCGTTAGGCCTAAGCTACACTGTATTCCTCTTAAATTTCTCAATCATGTGCCGTGTCCACCTCTTCTTCAGATTCACTCATAAATTGTCCACACCCTATCATTCTCAGACTAGTGGGAAGGTAGAGTATCACGCCCTGTATCCCAAAATACAGAGTATGGGTACATGACAATGGCCCGCAGATACACACGAAGAGGGAAATTTCTTCAGTGAATAGCTTATGCTATAGTAAATGAGCTAAATTCTTGCACACATATACAAAAGACAACCCGAAGATTTATTTTCACATAAAAGATATACATCTACAATAGTTTTTGTCTGGATACAAGACTGAAACATAATAAAGTAAAAATAAAAGAAGATACAATTTTGGCATCAGGACATCATAGCAAAACAAAATGCCAAAATACAAAAACGTCAGACTCATGCCTGATAGTCTTTCTGGGTTTCTTCGAATAGTGGCTCATCAGTCTCAAGCTTGATGCTGAAAAATCAAGGTCCGTCTGAAGCGGACTAGTAAGTGCACACGCGAGAAGTGCAAACAATAATATGGAAATATGAAAGAAAAGGGCAATATAAGTAGATCACTGGAATGAATGAATAATAAATCTGACGGTAATATAAACTGATAGGTAAGATACCAGCGAGAGTAACAAAATACTAGATCATATGAAATAAGGTCATGTGTGTATACTATGACATGTATATAATGAGCAAGAAGCACCTTGGACAAGTAATGTCATATATCATAATCATCAGGTCACAAGAACACAAGATCACAAGTTAAGAACGATATGGCAAGTCCAGGAACATCATGTAGTCAAGATTATCCATGTCACAAATGATAATTCTAAGTCTAGTATATTTTATTATCCTAACTAATGTAGCCATCATGTGCCCTATCCCATCGGACAACTACATATCAAATAAGTAATCCGTTAGTGGATCCTAATAGCAGGGAGAAATAGTTCTCTGTACTCAGATATCATGTAACATGTAATAACAGGAGCGCGTATAAATATTTTGTGAATTAATTAGAGACTTGACATGTTCATAATCAGTGACAAGTTAAATGAGAATGTAATTTTACTATTTGTTATAATTTAGGTTGGTTAATATTTTCAAATAATTCAATTTTTGAATTTTAACAACCATTTAAAAATATAATTTCATGATAAAATACATGCATAAACTAATAAATTGATGTATAATATTTAGATATTACTGAATTATGAATTTTATATTTTTTTGTGCTATTTAGAAATTTATTGGCCATTTTTAAAAAACGATCATTAAATAATAATTACAAAGAATATTTAATTTCATATTATCTAAGATACATTTCACTTAAATAATTTTATAGAGTCTCAAATTTAGTTTGTGATTTTCTATGAATTTTTTGAAATTTTCTGAGATTATTTTGAATTTTTCTGAATTAAAATAAGCCTAAAAATAAAAAAATCAATAAAAGACTTTAACGGGTCTGTTTGCTATAGCAACGGGCCTACTACAGTAATGATTTTGGGTCTGGGTTTGCTACAGTAAAATAATATGGTAATTTTCTACATATTTTTATTATATTCTATTTGTTTTCTTTTTCTTTTTCTTTCTTTCTTTTTCTCTTTTCTCTTTTTCTTTTTTTTTTTTTATAAATAGGGCCGGGTTCGGTTATGTAAACCTGGATTTGTAATACACAAACCCAGGCTGGGCCTGGCTCAGGCCGGGCCTAGCCGGGCCTGGCTCAGGCCGGGCCTCGCTCGGCACTGTGCTCTGCAGAGTGCATAACACAGTTTCTCCTTTTTTCCTTAAATTAAAATCATAAAAATCATAAAAAAATTATGATACTTAGTAGGTATATCTTAGGTGTTCTACATAATTTATTGTGATTTTAGTATATATTTTTCAAGGTGAAATTACAACTAAAATGTAATGCGTACTACGTGTTCGATGAAATGCCACAACGTACTAAATTCTACGAAAATGCAAAATAAATTACCTGGAATGCTTCCCTTCAATCTGAATATTCTTCTCCTCGACAAGCACCTCAAGATTCGGGAGAAAAAGAGAAAGTGTAGTGAAAAAAGAAGAGAAACTTAGGTTTTGTAAATGATTTGAGATGGTGAGATACCCCTTTTATAGGCACCACACACACCCCTAAGCCACCCCTGAGAGTTAAGCTACATAGAAGGAGTAGTGGGTTTAGTTTGGGTTAGTCGGAATGAGGGAGAAAAAGTGTGGGAGAAGTTAGAGAGAGTGAAAAAAATTGGAAAAGATGGGGGTAAATAGATGAAAGTTTAAAATAGGTGGGCTTGGGCCTTTATACCATATGTTAATGAGGCAACATGGTTAACTCACTATATTCTTTCCTACCCCACCAAGGTTCAAAACCTAGTTGATGCAATAAAATTCAATATTTTTTTATTTTTTTATTTATTTCTTATTTATATTTATTTTTATTTTGCCTTTTCTTAACTCAATTAAATTCTTATTTAATTCGGAAAATTCCTAAAAATTATAAAAATAGCAAATATTATTTTAAACATTACTAATAAATCAGACTCATGAAATTCATCCCCAATTGCAAATTAAAAATTTGAAAGTCGTATAGCGACACAGATGGGTCACGAATTTCGAGAATCTTCAATTAATTTAGAAAAAATTTGAAAAAATCTAGAAAAATCTGAAATATTAAAAAATATTATTAAAGTTAAAGTACACTTAGTTTACACCAGCAGAACAAGTATTTATACCATACCGTTCTCCAGTAGAAGATACCAGTGACTGGAATCGAGGGTTACATAGAGATCTCCAATAGACAAATTAAGCTTATTTTCGAGAAAACTGTGAACCAAAATAGGAAAGACTAGTGCACCAAACTGGTAGATGCCTTATGGGCCACAGGACCGCTTTCAAGACAATCTTTGGAATGTCTCCTTATAGATTAGCCTTTGGAAAGGCTTGCCACTTGTCTGTTGAGTCAGAGCACCGAGCTTTATGGGCCATAAAGCAGCTAAATTTTGATTAAGATAAGGCCGATAACCTTCAAAATTTGCAAATTTTCAAACTTGAGGAGTTAAGAAATGAGGCCTATGAAAATGCAAAAAAACAAAAAGTACGATTAAGATTTTTCATGATAAGTTTATCATGAGAAAAACCTTTGTACCCTGATAAAAAGACTTACTCTATAATTCTAAGCTTCATCCTTTTTCAGAGAAATTTAAATCGAGATAGACTGGGCCATTCATTGTAAAGACCGCGTTTTCACTTGGTCCTGTTGAGATCAGTGACACTTAAAATGGGAATGACTTAAGGTAAATGTCATCGCCTAAACCCTTTCTTGGAACCGGTGCCGATGAATGAAACGGCTATGGGTCTTTTCGACCCAGTGTATTGGTAATTTTACCTCTTTTTATTTCATTTCATACATCTATTTATTTCTTTCATACATTGGGGATAATGCATGAGATAGGTTTGGGGGAGGGATCTAACATGATTAACATTAACTAAAAAAACCTTTTGAAAAGAGAACAATATTTTGACATATTTTTTGTAAGAAATTAATTCAATTTTAAGGAATAAGAGAATCATAATTAGAATTTCTTATACTTGATCAAAATAAGATGATTTGTTTGATTTCTAGGGTTAGAATGAAAATTTGAAAAAGTAATTTAGTCTTGATCTTTACCTTGATGAAATATGCACACTTTATACAATTAAACACTTAGGGTTCAAAAACAAAGATTCTTATGCTTTATAAAAAAGAATATATATATATATAAGTCCTCTAATTAAGCTGGGAACTTGTGCCTCATAAAGCATAAGTATCACGCCTAAAAACAGTCCATCTTATAAATAAAATCCTTTGTTTAGTGGCTTTATTTGCTCGAGTCCTTAAGTCCTTGGGGTGTTTTCTCAACCGGTTTCCTAAGACTGTCCATTTGGGTGTCACCGACTAAAGGCGCGTTACATGGGTAGATTAGAAAGCCTAATAGAACTAAAAAATAATACCACCAAAAATATAAAAAAAGAATATAAAACATAAAAATTAGAGTTAAAGAATCCCGAGTCAAAATTTCACGGTCACAAAGGTGCATATGATTTAGGATAAAGTAATAGATTAGATGAAAAATACAAGTTTAACCCCTTACCTTAATTGATAACAAGTTTTTGAATAGAGACTAAGTTTAGAAAGAAAAAATTAGGTTTTCTTATAACTTACAGTTTACTTGAACTCTTACAATAATACTTCAAATATATTTCCTTTTCAAAATGCTTTTTAAAAATACTAACTCTTTGTTTCTCTTGCTTTATGGATTTTGTAGGTGTAATTAACTGAAATCTCTCATGAGACAAAACTCGTCCTCTAGGGGTAACCCAGAGGTTTAACGGCTTGTTGCACGTGCTAAGTGTAGCCGTGATTCTTATGAAAGCGAGTTAATAGTAGGTCAGTTTTGTTTTTCTTTTCTTTTTGTTTTGCTCGAGGATGAGCAAAAAATAAGTGTGAGAGTGTGATTGTGCTCGTGCATTACACATTTTGTATCACATATGTCATTTTCTTCTTTTTTTTTTAAATAAAACTCTTCTTTTAATGTATTTCTATGTTCAGTGGTATGCAGTGTAATTAACATAGAAAATGAAGAGATTGACAGATTTATTCAAATAAATCTAAATAATTTAAAAGATTAAGCAAATAAAGGGGATAAATTCAAATCCAAAGGTTTTAGAAGCTATCTTATCTGAAAACTGGATATATTAGAAAAGATATTATCATCTAATTTCAAGAAAAAATAGATTGTTTGAAGACCCTATCGATTTTGCTGAAGATAAATCGATATCTCATCAATTCTAGAAGACAGATTGAAAATCCAAGAGGATAAATGGATAGAGCGAAGATCAACAGATAAGATGAATCAATCATATTTGGAGGTAAGGATAAAAATCCAAGTAAATTCTGAGTTTTAAATCAATTTAGACTCGGATTCAAACTGGACACTTTTTAGTATTTTAATTATAACTTTTGCTACTGAAACTCAAATCTGATGATTTAAGATGATCCAGAAAGAAGACTTAAACGGCTATAATTTGTAGTTGATCATTCTTTCCAATTCTATCATTTAATAAGTGATATTCAACAATGAACATGCCAACAAGTTAAAGATCAGAATTGAATTTTCACATAAAATTCTGGATAAATCAAATCAAGTTTGAAGATAAGGAGAGGATTCAACTTCATAAATAACCAGCTACCTCTATCTCTTTACTCATCTCCCCTATCTACTTCTTTCCTATAAATACTCGACACATCAGAGGCAGAGGAGAAAGACTAAGATTAATCTCTTATTTTCTTTTAAGGTTTAGGATCGTTGTTAGATAATTTTTGAGAAGTTGTATCTCAGTTTTTAATCTCTAGTTCAGTTCAGAAATAAAGTGAGAGAGAAAGTGTGATTATAATCTGAAATTGAAGTAACATCAATAAAGATTCGACGAACTTCTTTTCTTCTCCAACTCATGGGTATACTGCATTTCAATTCAATGTTTTATTTTTTTAGTAATGAGTAGCTAAATCTCCTCTTTCTGGGCTCACTGATCTTTCCTCTCTAGTATTGATTTTTGATCGATATTAATGAAAAAAATCCAACTGAATCATTTTAATTCTTTAAACTAAGACCTTACTTATTGCGAGTTTTCTTGAAGGCACATGAGGATGGGATTGGATTTTGGACTTAATCTTGAAATTAATCATTTAAAAGAACTTGTTTTTATTCCATGCTTGCTTTATTGCTTTGATGTTTAACATTCAGCTTAAAGAAAGATTTCAAAACTAAAGTTTGATTTTTAAAATAAACTATCTTATGTGTTTTACTTGATCTCTTTTAAATACAAGACTAAACATTTTGCCTATAATCTCATTGAGGCACTTGAACTTTCAAGAGAAGAATCTACAGTTGGGTAATAATTAGTGAGCCCAGATCTCTCTTTATTAAATAAAAACAAACACACATCTTCAAGCTTCTTAAAAAATTATTTTTTTTTCAAAATCTATTCTAACCTTCAATTTTTCTTTAAACCACTTCTCTACTCTCCACCTTTTTTTCATCTAAAAACATAAACACTAAAATTTGTTTTTCCCAAAATACTGAAAAGCTTGCGTTGTATCTCTCCTCTTGGACACGACCCGTTAGGCCTAAGCTGCACTGTATTCCTCTTAAATTTCTCAATCATGTGCCGTGTCCACCTCTTCTTCAGATTCACTCTCTGAATCTCATGCTGCTTTGAGAGCCTTCTTCCTTTATGGCTTCTTTGAGATAGATGGCTTGCTTTTGATTTTTGGTCATTCTACAATAATGTGTCCTGGCTTCCGGTAGCAGCAACAACAACAACTAAGCCATTTTTCCTAAGTATTTGGAGTAGGCTACATGAACCAAAAGAGAACTACGTCGGATCGGGCACATGGATTAGCTTTCTCCACTCAATCCTATCGAGCAATATACCTTCACTAAGACCTTTAGCCTTAATATCTTGTCATATTACCTCCATCCATGTTTTCTTCGGTCTCTCCTGCGCTCTTTTAACCTGTCATAAATTGATACGCTCTACTTGTCAGATTGGTGTATCTGTAGGTCTACGTCGCACATGACCAAACCATCGTAGGCGATTTTCTCTCTTCTTCTCTTCTATAGAGGCTACACCTATCTTAGTACGAATAACTTCATTTCTCACCTTATCTCTCCGCGTGTTACCACACATCCAACAAAGCATGTGCATCTCTGCTACACTCATCTTCTGGGCATGATGTCTTTTATAGCCTCACATTCTGTGCCATATAACAAAGCTGGCCTAATTGCCTAATAGAAGGAAATAATCTTTTTCTCCTCCTTTCCTTGCCAACGTCTCCTATTATTGAATTTGGCCTTATTGTACATCCTTCTCACATTCTTTACAAGGAGGGAGAGGTCTTCATCATCTTCCTTTTCATCATCTTCATCGAAGATGGTGGGAGTGGTATTGAAGGCAATCATCTTTTTCTTTTGAGGCGCCATTTCTTCTCTAGCCTTCCTCTCCATCTCATAAGTCTTAAGGTTGCTGATAAGACCTATGAGCTTCATCTCTTCCTTGTCATTGAGCTCTTTTAGTGTTGTAGTTTTAACTTCCCATGATGGTTGTAGAGCACGAATGACCTTCCTCGTCTTTTGGTCATTATCAATAGCATCACCTAGAGAAGCAAGACTATTGGTGATTTTAGTAAACCTTGTAACCATATCATCAATAGAATCATTATCATGCATAGTAAAATTCTCATACTGAGAACACAAGAGATCAATATTTGCTCTCTTGACTTGTGATGTCCCCTCTTGTGTGGCTATAAGGTGTGACCAAATCTCAAAGGCGGATTTACAATGAATGACCCTAGTTATGTCATCATCATTCAAGGCTTGAGGCAATGCATAGTGTACTTTTGTATGGGCATCAAATTCCTTAGTGGCAATATCGGACCATGTATCCTCATCACCAATGGGTATACTAAAAAGGCTTAGTTACCACTTTTGCAATCCGGCTTCCTAGGGATTGCAAGAAGACGATAATCTTAATCTTCCATATGGGAATGTTAAGGCCATCAAACTTTGGTGGGGCCTTAATTCCTTCGGTCATATAAACTAGTGTGGATAGCAAATGAAAATGCAAATGAAGTGATTAGCAAAAGGATCTATCTATGGTGGTTAAACCAAAATCTAGAGTATAAAGTTCTGATACCAATTGAAAAGACACCTAGAGGGGGTGAATAGATGTAATGCTAATCAAATGTGGAAGAACAACAAATTATGCAAACTGGTTACTCAAAACAAGAATTAAAGCCTAATCCCCATGAAGGGCTCTAGAACACTCCTCTAAAATTCCTCTAGACTATGTGTTTAGGTGCTCAATTGCCTTCTTGTTGAGATGAGTATAGACTAACAAAAGTGAGTGATGAGTGTAATGTGATGATGAATGTAAAGCATGCAAAGAATAGAGTGTGTAAGTGAACCAGCAACACAGGTGTAAGTAACGAAAGGAGATAGAGATCAAAAGACAAGTAATTGCAAACCAAAGAATTTATTTTGAGGTTCGAGCCAATGCTCTGCGTCCCCGCGTTTACCATCGTGAAAGATTTCACTATCCACAATAGAATCTTCTACAAAAGGACCTTACAATAAGGAATTATAATGGTCTACACAAGACCGTAATGTACAACTCCAACACTAATCCTTTACACAAGAGGTAGCACAAAACTAATTAGGTTTTACAAAGCTTTTAGGGACCATAAGATCGCAAACACTCTCTTCTTTACAAATTCCAATAGAGTAGATATAGAATGAGACTCAAGGAGTTTGTAAGAGTAAAAATTCAGTTGGAAGAGTTTAAGAGCTAAAAAACGAAATGAAAATAGCTTTAGAAAAGATTGCACTTAAAAATTGGAAGCTTAAAAATTTCTCTCTTTTAGATAAAACATTTTTTTTTGATGAAACTTATAAAAACTTGTGTTATAAAATGAATCCCAATGACCCATATATGTAGGCGATAGATAAATACTATTAGTTAAGCTTATCAGGTCATTTGGTGTGTGATTTGACCCATAAAAAGCAAAAATGCCCATTAGAATACGCAAAAAAACAAAACAGATTTAAAAAATACTAGTCGTTACTGTAGTTTTGGCAAAACTACGATCGACCGGCCAGTCGACCGATAGTTTATTTCCAGAACTAGCAGTTCGGTTCGATCGACCGCCCAGTCAACCGAACTTCCATCCAATGAATTTTGTATATAGGGACAGTCAACCGAGCGGTCGACCGGCCCCCAACAGAAACAAAAGTTCTGCCAGTCGGTCGACCGAGCATTCGACCAGCCCCCAATAGAAACAAAGGGTCAACCAGTCAGTCAACTTACCGGTCGAACACACGGGGTAGCGGTCGACCGGTCAATCCATCAAAGGACGTGCATAACATGCACAACCCCTCACCCAATGGTCCGGTCGGTTGACCGGTCGACCGATATGGGCCAAAAGCCATTTTTCTGACAGTTATTAACATTGATCGGTCGCTAATATTGAACATTCATTATCATATTCTTATACTTTTATAGAATAAACTCTGCTTTTTCCTAATTATTGTTTAATTTATTTGCAGTCCCATTGCTAAAGGAGAGGGAAGAGAAACGAGCCCAAAAGCCCATCAAATTCTGATTGAAATTAGAATTAATTCGAAGTCAGTAAATCAGGGCAGATCAGGTTGGTTCAGATTGGTTGAAAACTGGTTAAAAACATATCTCTTTAAGTCAATCAGTTAAAACCAACGATCAAAGGCCGTTTCGTCAAATTCAGGAGCTGAAATGAGAAATCCAGCTGAAGATAAAATCAGATCGCGAAACCAAGAGGCACCACCCTCCAGGTCTGGCCACCTGGCCACCCCCATGCCGCGAAAATACGGCCATAGCAACATTTTCATGGCTTTGTTGCAACTGTTGGGGCCGCGTTTGCTCCCTTATCTTTATACACCCCTCTCCGTTGGGTTTTACTTATAAGTACTGGGATTTTCAGAGCGTACAGGGAATGACCAAGTATAGAGTAGAATTTAGGCTAATTTATAGTTTGTAACTTAGAATTTTATTTTCTTTCATGTAATTTTATTTTCTTTATGTAAATGAGAGGATAGGATACTTTCATGGAGGAATGAGAGCAAGCTTGTATTGAAGGTGACACCGGTGTAAGTGATCTTTTCTTCCATTGTTATTTGAATCGAATCAAAGTTTCTTCTTCTTCTTTAATCTTGTTTTCATTTACTTCCCTCTTATGTGTTTGTGGATCCAAATGAAACGGATAGCCCTGAAATTGCCTTGCCCTTGCAAGTGCTGTTGATGGCTTATGATGACGGATATCTATTTCTATGATAGTGTAGCTTGCCCCTTTAATTCATAGTGTAATACGGGAATGGCCAAGATCCTATTTGTCATACTTCATTCGCCATTAAGCAAAGGTACATTGTTGATACGGGTCAAAGGTAAGCAGGCGCTGAAGAGGTGATTGGAGTTCATTTTTGCATCATTTTCCACTTCCATATAATGCTTTATGTAAATAAAAATAAGGTTTTTATTGCTTTTCTCTCTCATTTTTTAGGTCCACAATTAATGGAGATGAAGGCCCATAATCAAGGAATTTTCAAAGAATTAATGGGATTAATTAAGGAGCCCAAAAGAAGAAGCCCAAAAGAAGCCCAGGTCTGGAGTCGTCCACGAATATCCCCAACTTTCTAGAAGATCCAGCGAGGCATATGGACCGTAACAGAATGGCAACAGAAATCGTTGGCGCAACGGCCAAGATTCTGCCACGGAAACGCGGCTCTGGCCGCGGATCCGCGGCAAGCATCTGGCCGTTGAGCCAGCGTTTAATCCCACGGCTGAGATTTGAGGGCCTCATCCCCTGGAGCCTATAAATAGACCCCTAGGGCCTCTGCGAAAAAAAGAGGAGAGAATAGGAGAGAAGAGCTTGTATTTTTGAGAGAATTGTAGGGATTTTCTCTAGCTTTCTTTAGTGTTCTTGTAATCTTCTTTCTCCTTCTAGAATTCTGCAAAAAGAGAGAGAGAGAGAGTGTGAGATCTTGTAATTGAAGTGGTGACAACTTGAATGCAAGGATTGATCCATCTTTCTTCTCATCTTTACTTGTTCTAGTGCTTTACTTTCTTGTGTTTTACTTTCTTCATGCTTTTATTACCATTGCATCTTCTTCTACAATGAATTGTTGTGTGCTTTTCATTTCAATGTCTAGCTAACTCTCTAACATGACTAGCTAACCACTAACTTTACTAACTTCTAACACTTGGGTGATTGCTAATTCATGTGATTCATTGGATGCTTTATTGTAGTCTTGTAATTTCAAGTCTCTATTATCCCCAATAAAGATGAGTTACTTTAATTCTTGACAAATGCTTGTTTTCATTCCATATGATTCATGTGAGCCTCATTTAGAGCCTTGTCTTTAGAACAAGTGCCTTGATGGAACATAGAGATGGAGCACCTAACTATGCTATTTGTAGTAAAATTTTCTTACTTCAATGCTAGCTCGAGTTTGGCTTTGAATGACTAATGAATCTTGTATCTTCTTCCTTAGCATTCTCTTGAGTGACACTCCTTGATTCCACCATTGAAAATCTATCTCGGGAGCCGATGAATCAATGAGGCTACAAGACAAGCCGAGAAGATCACTCATCCTCTACATGGGAAAATATTTTGACCAAACAAGCAAGACAAACCTTTGCCGATGAATCAACATGAGGCATGCTTCACCCTATGAGATTAGTAAGTTAGTAAATTAGAAGAGTTAGCTAGTCATGATTTTTTCTCTCTAAAGTCTTTTCAAAGTTTCCCTTCTCAAAGTTTTTCTTTCCAAGCTACCTAAAGTTTTCCAAGTTCATTTCACTTTCCTTTCATCCTTTTCTTTTTATGCAACAAAATCCACAAAGAATTTTTCCTCTTTTTTCCATGTCATTTTGTTTTTCTTGAACATAGAAGAACTTTCGTTTTCTTTCTTCAAAACTCAACTTAGAAACCGTGAATGCTTCTATCGCACGCTCTCCCAGAGGATTGACCCGTAATAGCTTATGCTACGACGGTGATTCGGAAGGAGTAAAGAAAAATTGTGAATACATCTTGGAGTTTTTGAGCATCACATAAGAGCATCGAAGGTTGATTCTAAACCCTCTCTCTCTGAATATTAGTACACTCCTACTTCCGAACAAAATTTTTGGCGCCGTTGCCGGGGAGAGCAAAAGTTTTTCATTTGAGTTAAGAACTAAATGAATTTTCTTCTCTGTTGCAGGTTACAGGTTTGAGAAACAGGAAACAAAGCACTACAGTAATATATAAGTGGTCTTGGGCCTCTGCTCAAGAAAGCAGAGACCAAGTACCCTCTGATTTGCCGCGTTTGCTCGGCCAAAGCCGCGGATCCGCGGCAAAGAGGAGTTGACTACTAACTGGTTTTGTGCAGGGTTGCTTGCTCTGCAAAAAATACATCTGCGGCAAATCTAATTTCTTGTATGCTCTCACCAGGATCCTGCTAATAAATCAGCTAAAATATTTATTGAAAAGTTTAAAAATTGATTAGACGTTTGCACTTTTAGGCACGTATCTTTTCAATTCATTTACTTTACTGTTGAAGAATGCTGGAGCAAGGTACGTTCGCATTGCATTTAGAATAAGACTCACTTCTTGGTTGATTTACATCGCTTTAAGTGAACCTTGTTTGCATATATTGTACACTTGCACAAAATTAATTTTAAGGGCATCACCCAATAAACAAGATAAGGTGGGGCTTTTATCACCCTTTCCTTGGCCCAAAAATCATCATCCAAGCACTCACAATCCCAAGCTTTTTAATAAAATCTGATAGACGTTGGCCCTAGGGACATTTGGACTCAGTAGGAGATCAGCTGAAGTTGGAAATTGTTTTTGATTCATACTCCAGTCAAATCAGTGTCTAAGGTTGGGGATTAAGAGGTTAGCCTCGAAGATACCGTGGTTTGGCGTAATTAAGGCCGTTGCTTACGCACGGATACCTCCAACCGTATTTTGCCCTACCAGTGCTAAATTCTCTATGACGGACTTGATTATAAAACAAAGACACTCCTTGAAACCATGTGCTAAGGGGAATTTTTAAAGAAAGATGAGAATCAGGGGTGGGCTCTCTTTGAAGCCTTAGCCGAAAAATCAATTCAGTGGGAGTCATGCCCAGAAAAATCCACTCCCACCACTTCCAGAACCGGTATGCATTCGATAGAATCCTCCATAGCTGCCGAGGATAAAATAACACAATTGATGAAGAGGATAGAACTGCTTGAATCTAGGGAACCTACTGCTGTGAACCAGGTCAAGCCATCACCTGTGGTCAACCCGGGTTGTACCTATTGCCATGATCTTAACCATCTGTTCGAGGAGTGTCTTGTTTACCAGTCTCAAATGTATCAGGAAAATACGAATGCTTCATACACCAGACCCAATTACAATCCATACTCCAAAACATACAATCCGGGATGGCGAAACCATCCAAATTTTTCCTGGAGTCAGTCTGGTTCTGAGCAACCAAGGCAACCATTTTCACATCAATATCCTGCTCAGTCTCATCAACCCAGTTTCCACCAGAATTCACCAAATTTTCACTCATACCAGAGTCCACCACAATTCCAATCATATCAGAATCTACAACATTTCCAAACAAACTTCCAGCCCACATACCAGCAACATCCACCACAAAATCATCCAGACAAAAGAATGTCAGATTGGAAAAAATGATAAACCCTATCCAAAACCCAGGCTTCAATGATGACAAACCACCACCAGGATATGAACAAATTACAGGTCCAGATAGGTCAATTAGCTAATTTTTTGAATGAACGACAAAAAGGAATGCTACCAAGTTAGCCATTGCCCAATCCAAAAAATCACTTCTCTCTGCATGAAGTTGAAGACATGGACCCCAGTCAATGCAACACTATTCATATTCTGAGATCCGGGAAGCGGGTAGATAATAAGGTTTCAAATCAACCAACCAAATCAGTGTCAAAATCAACACCTTATGTTCCAGTGCAACCACTCAAGACAATCCATCTTCAAGTTCACAACCATCAACTTCCAAATAAAAAGACTAATGAGCAACCATACAAGCCTATTGTACCATTTCCAAATAGGCTAGCAGACCAAAAGCTGAATACTCATATGGAGAAGATCAGAGAAATGTTCAATCAGGTCCAAATCAATGTATCTCTTCTTGATGCCATACAACAAGTTCCATCATATGCCAAATTTTTAAAGGAAATGTGCACTAAGAAAAGGAAAGCAAATGTCCCTAAGAAAGTCTTTCTAGCTTCAAACATTAGCGAGTTGCTCACTGGGCCAATTCCTGTGAAGTATAAGGACCCAGGGAGCCCAACCATCTCTTGTACCATAAGACAGACTACTATCAATAGGGCATTACTTGATTTGGGAGCCAATATCAATCTTCTTCCCTTTTCTGTATATCAGCAACTAGGGTTAGGCGACCTCCGTCCGACCAAAGTTACGATACAACTGGCTGATCACTCTGTAAAGATTCCTAAGGGGGAGATTACAGATGTTTTAATACGGGTCGAGGAATTCATTTACCCTGTAGACTTCATTGTTCTAGAGATACAACCCGTACATAATCACAGAGCATAGACACCTGTCATTCTCGGTTGGCCTTTCCTAGCCACCGCAAATGCGATCATCAACTGTAGGAATGGCTCGATGCGTCTAACCTTCGGAGATATGACAAAAGAGGTGAATGTTTTCCACCTGGGAAAACAACCTCGAGATTTGGATAATGAGTCTTTTGAAGTGAACTTAATTGAGGGTTTAACAAGTGAACATGATGTGGAGGTTGAATATGAGTCCCAAGAAGAATTTGAGTTGGAGTCTGATGACTTTAACCTTGATCAGATTGTTGAGTCCACTATGGAATGGGCCACTAATACCACCCCTATTCTTCCCTTGCACCAAGAACAACCATTGATAGATCCTGTCCTTTCTTCTGAGCTTAAGGTTCTTCCCAACCATCTCAAGTACCAGTACTTGGATGAGAAAGAAGCCTTTCCCGTGATCATTGCATCCCATCTTACGAAGCAACAAGAAGAGGATCTTCGTACTGTGTTAAGAGAGAATCGAGAAGCCATTGGTTGGACCATGGCTGACATAAAGGGGATTGGTCCTTCCATAGTTCAACACCGGATTCATTTGACGGAGGATGCTAAGCCAAAACGAGACCCACAACGTAGACTGAACCCAATCATGCAGGAGGCTGTTAGAGCTGAGATCTTGAAGCTGTTAGACAATGGGATTATCTATCCCATATCCGATAGCCAATGGGTAAGTCCAGTCCACGCTGTGCCAAAGAAAGCAGGATTTACTGTGGTAGAAAACGAGAAGAAAGAATTGGTACAAACACGACTTCCAATGAAGATTCGAGTTTGTATCGATTACTGAAAATTGAACACTGCCACACGTAAAGACCACTTTCCCCTTCTGTTCATTGACCAAATGCTCGAGAGATTAGCGGGACATGAGTACTACGGTTTCTTGGATGGATATTCAGGATATAATCAAATCCCTATCGCTCCCGAGGATCAAGACAAAACCACTTTCACTTGTCCCTTTGGAACATTTGCATACCGAAAAATGCCCTTCGGCCTGTGCAATGCTCCCGCAACGTTTCAACGTTGCATGCTGAGCCTTTTTTCAGACATGGTGGAGAAATTTTTGGAAATTTTCATGGATGATTTTTAATTTATGGCGATTCCTTTGAACAATGCTTGTACCATCTTAAGCTGGTTCTACAATGCTGCATGGAGAAAAACTTGACACTCAATTGGGAGAAGTGTCACTTTATGGTCAAGCAAGGAATCGTTCTTGGGCACGAAGTTTCACGTAAAGGAATTGAGGTTGACAAGTCTAAAGTGGAAGTTATAACGAAGCTCCCTGAGCCAACGTGCTTAAAAGACATTAGATCTTTTTTAGGGCACGCCGGCTTCTATAGACGATTCATTCAAGAGTTTAGCAAAATTGCTAGACCTTTGACAAATCTCTTAGGAAAAGATGTACCCTTTAAATTCGATGACGAATGTTTACAAACCTGGGAGGAGCTTAAGTGTAGACTTGTCTCAGCACCTATCATTTCTGCGCCTGACTGGACCAAGCCATTCGAGATTATGTGTGATGCCTCGGATTTTGCTATCGGCGCTGTTCTAGGGCAGCGTATTGATACTAGGCAACACGTAATCTATTATGCTAGTAGAACACTGAATGAAGCCCAACTCAATTATACAACTACTGAAAAGGAATTTTTAGCTGTTGTATTTGCGTTGGAAAATTTCGCCAATACCTGCTAGGGTCCAGGACGACTATTTTCACCGATCACTCCGCCCTAAAATACTTAATGCAAAAGAAGGATGCTAAGGCAAGATTTATTCGATGGATACTTCTTTTGCAAGAGTTTGATCTGGAAATTAAGGATAAAAAGGGCGTTGAGAATGTGGTAGCTGATCACTTGTCAAGAATCCCCAATGCACCAAGGAGAAAATACCCATAAATGATAATTTCCCTGACGAACACATTTTTATAATGTATGGAGAGCCCTCGTATGCTGACATAGCGAATTACCTTGCAACCGGGCGAACACCTTCCAATTGGTCAGGTCAGGACAAACACCGTTTCATGAGTCAAATGTGGTTCTTCTTTTGGGATGAACCGTATTTATTCAAATATTGTCCTGACCAGATAATACGATGGTGTCTTCCTGAGGATGAACATCAGAGTGTCTTGACATTTTGTCACAAGCTACCTTGCGGTGGACATTTTGGTCCACGAAAAACTGCTGAGAAAGTACTTCAGAGTGGATTTTACTAGCCCACTCTCTTTAAGGATGCATATACTTTCTGCAAGCTATGTGACAGATGTCAAATGACGGGTCGAATTACGCGGAAAGACATGATGCCCCTTACACCCATCTTGGAGGTCGAAAATTTGATCTGTGGGGCATCGACTTTATGGGACCCTTTCCTCTGTCCTATGGCAACCAATACATTTTGATAGCTGTAGATTATGTTTCCAAATGGGCTGAAGCAGTTCCAACAAGGATAAATGACAACCAAGTTGTCATCAAGTTTTTACGGGAAAATATCATCTCTCGCTTCGGAGCCCCCTGTGCGATAATCAGTCACAATGGGAGTCATTTATGCAATCGGCCTTTTGAAGCCCTAATGCGCAAATACTCTATTTCTCACAAATTATCCACGGCATACCATCCTCTGACTAACGGGCAAGTGGAAGTCACTAATAGACAAATAAAACTCATATTGGAGAAACTGTTGGACACAACCGTAAAGATTGGTCCATCAAACTCACTGATGCTTTATGGGCATACAGGACCGCTTACAAGACTGTCCTCGGTATGTCTTCATATCAAGTTGTATTTGAAAAACCTTGCCACTTGCCTGTGGAGTTGGAACATCGAGCTATGTGGGCATTAAAATAGCTAAACTTGAATTTGGATAAAGCCGGTGCCTTGAGAAAATTATAAATATCCGAGCTAGAAGAGCTTAGGAATGAGGCATATGACAACGCTCAGATAGCAAAACACAGAACCAAGCTCTTTCATGATAAATCCATTGACCGAAAAATTTTTGTCTCAGGATAAAAGGTTCTGTTGTACAACTCAAGACTCCACCTCTTCCCTGTTAAATTGAAAACCAGGTGGTCAGGGCCATACGTTGTTCAAAAGGTCTTCTCACATGGTGTCATTGAAATTCTTGATCCAAAAAATGGCAATATTTCACTGTAAACGGTCAACGCTTGAAGCCATTTTTTACCACTGAGTTTGTGTCACAAGATGTTCATGAACTGGGTCTTTGTGACCCAGTCTATATGTGACCATTTCATTTGTACATTTTCCCTATTTTCCCTACATATCATTTTGGGACCCTTTTTTGTAAATAATAAAATAAAAACAAAAAAAATTATAAAAGAAAAAATAATAATAAAAAAAGTAATAACATCAAATAAGTGGACTTTGGTACTAAATGGCACCAAGAGTTCCCTCTCTTCATGAATTCCTTTTAAATCACCCTAGGGTTGTAAATATCTAATTCAACCTAGGGTAATTTTGGGAATTCAACTCTTTCAGCCTCTTATAAATATCATCTAACCCCGAGTCTCTCCCCTTACCCTAAATCTCATCTCAGATCTGAAACAACCCACTCGAGCGCCGCCCCTCAAATTTTTCTCCTCCACAGACTCATCCTTTCTGCCGCGTTTTCTCTGGCAAAGCCGCGATTCCGCGGCCATCTCTGCCTCCCTGGTGTGCCGCCAAGTTCAGTTGCACTCGCTGTTTCCTGCTCTTGGCCGACCCAGTGCCCAATCATCTGAATTCTCTACCCAGTGCCCTCTGCAATTCGGATTTTATTTCCCCCCACGTATTCTGGGGGTGGTTTGCATTCTAATCCTCCGATCTCTTGCGTTGTTTTACATCCTTAGCAGGCACCATTACTTTTTGCTGAGAAAGATTACTCCAGAATTTTTAGTGATAACAATGGGTATGGGCATATTTTTATCGATAGAATCCGTGCTTGGGATTGGTATTCTCTTGTGTATGATAATTCCGATCATGAAGCATTTTATTGTCCTGAATTGGTGAAATTATTTTACACTTCCATTGATCATGCTTCGGTAAATTTCGACACATACCAATTCGCGGTTCATATGCCCCTGGGTGACATTTTCATCACACTTCCTCTACTTGAGGAACTCACTCATGTCCCTTGTTACCTACAACACATCGACCCCCTTCTTTTTATTGATTACATGTCCATTATGGGGGCCCGCTGCACAGAACAAGACCGAGGGCTCAAAGCCAGTACCACTTTTCGTAATGTGCATTGCGTTGGTCGATGGATCCAACGCAATATTCTGGGACTGGACCACACCACTTCTTTCAACAGGCCTGTGCTGCAAATAATTCACGACCTCATAACCCGACAGCACACGGTCTGCATCAACAAGACCATCTTCCATTCTATCATTGCCAACTCCTCACGCACCCGTGGTGCTAAACATTCACACCCTATTTTGATTACTCGTCTATATAGGACTTTCCTACCGGATGCTGTATTTGACGCATATGATCGGGTGTTCATAGCACACGAGAGGGCCACTAGTGCCTATAATAGTTGTTTACATGCAGTGTGGACCCCTAGTGTCCAGCCCGAGGATGTGCCAGTGGACTCCTCTTCTGAGGAAAGTCTAGAGGAAGATGATGAGCCCACATTTTGGCACCAGGAGCCCCCTGCAGACTCGCGTGCATTCATGTCCACCATTTGGCGGGGCATGAAGAAAATTTTCCGGGGACAAGTTCTGCTGAGAAAACAAGTGGAGGAGCAAACATCTAGATTAGACCGTATTGAGGCCAGTCTTAGGCGTTCACAGTCAGCTGGACCCAGCACCACCGCTGGTCCAAAACGACGAAGAGGGTGACACTGTTCCTTTACCTATTTCTTGCATATTTTATCTTGCATACATTGGGGACAATGCATGAGATAGGTATGGGGGGGTAGATACTAACTTAGAATTTTTATTTTCTTTTTAGGATTTTTCATTTTCTTTTTAGATTTTTCTTTTCTTTAGATTTTTCATTTTCTTTTTAGAAAAACCATAAAAAAAAAGATTTTTCTTTTCTTTAGATTTTTCATTTTCTTTTTAGAAAACCATAAAAAAATAAAAAAATAAAAAAAGAGGAAAGAGAAAATTTTGATCTATTTTTTAAAGAATCAAACTTGCACTTAGGAATTAAGGATACCTTAAACTAAGATTTCTTAATATAAGTCGAAAAGAGGAGTTTTGTTGGATTTTTAGGTTAAGTAAAAAAGGATAAGAAAGATAGCTAGATTTTTATTCTCTCTTCAGCATTATATACATTAAACATATTGAGGGATTAATCAAAGACTTGGTGATTCTATTTACACATATATATAATTAAAAAAAATATAGAAAAATATATATAAATAAATTAAATAATTACTTAGCCACTAATTAAACTGGTTAGTTGTGCCTTAAGAAGCATGGCTAGTCACGCCTAAAAGTGGTTAAGTCCTTAGTATTCGTGGCCTAGTTTACTCGAGTCCTTGAACCTTAGGGATGTATCTTCATCTGGTGTCCTAAGACCGACTGGTTTGGGAGTCATCAGTAAGAGACTCGTTACTGTTGGCCCAATGGCCTTCCACTCTAGTTTTGATGATGATCAACACTCATGTAGTTATGTTTACTAATATTCTTGTGTTTCTAAGTTTCAGATCATTAACAGGATATTAGTTGGTGATTAGCTTCAACAAGATGATTAGAAGCTATTCATGATGATTCCGGTGCCAAAGCTTAAAGATCATACCTTTGCACTTGGAGAATCACGGAGTTTGGACCGAGTCTACTTGAAGATAGAAGATCGACAAGAAGACTTAGGTATCTAGTTTAGAGTTTGTGTTTTAGATCCATATTTGTAAAGCTTAGTTTAGTTGATATGCTCAAGTGCACAAAACACACACGTTTTATGATTTGATATTTGTTTTTTTTTTTTATGAATAGTTGATCAAAACAAGTTTACATATGTTATATGTATAGTAGATGTTTTCTATTTATGCATACATGCTTTAACTTGGTAAACAAACTTATTTTGATATCCCTATTCATGTTTTGGAAAAATCAAGTTTGACAAAATACAAGGTTTTGTTTTTGATAAAATTTGCAAGACTCAAAAATGAATTGATATGTTGATATATTGTCTTGAAATTTTTATCACATGTTTATGTTTCAACATAAAATGATAAAACAAGTTTTATGGAATTTTCAGAAATGATAAAAGGTTTTTATAAAATATTTTTCCAAAATTTTCTGACCTTGTTTTGTGCTGACAGGCTGGTCGGTCGACCGTGACGGTCGATCGCACCAAGGGCCGGTCGACCGTTACGGTCGACCGACGTGCACAGACGTGCACGTCTGTTAGGCACAGACACGGTCGACCGGGACGGTCGACCGTGTTGAGAGCTCTGCTCTCGGGTTTTCTCGGTCGATTGGGCCGGTCGACCGCTGTTGCCCAACGGTCATAATTCTGACCGTTGGCGGTCGACCGGACCGGTCGACCGGCAGTCTGTCAGACTGCCAACTCAGCCTAATGGCTAGTTTTGTATAGGGGCTATATAAACCCCATCTCTTTGGGGATTTTAGCCAAGATTTCTAAGAGAAAAAATACTAGTTTTCTGAAGTGTTTAAAAGAGTTTTAAGTGCAAAAACTTCTCATCTTTATTGTTTTAGGGTTTTTGGAAAATCAAAGAAAAATAGGTTTTGGGATTTTTGCTTAGATCTTCAATTCTATCATATTGCAAGTATTTTCCCAAAGATTTTTCTTTGTTGCTTGTTTCCAAAAACACTTGTTTTCCACACTTGAGCTATATCTTCTATCCTAAACTATTAGGATCTTGTTTTGTGGAAAAAGAAAAAGGAAAGAGGTTTGTGGTTGAAATATACCACTTGTTGTAAACCCTTGATTTCTTGAGTTGCTCCCTCTTTGGTAGAGGTGGAGATTGTTGTATTGGGTTATTGGTTTGCTCCCTCTTAGGTAGAGGTGGAGTTTGGTTGTGAGCCTTTTCGGTAGAGGTGTGTGGATTGGTTGTTATATTGGCTTCGGGCTTACCCCTCGGTTGTGAGGTGGTTGTTTGAGAGAGGAGTTCGGTACTCCTAGAGTTGTAAGAAATCCTCTTCGGTAGAGGTTCCCTCGGTGGGAGTTGAGATAGTGGAAATCCTACACGGTGGTGTAGGCGGGGATGTAGAGCAAGGTGCTCGAACTCGAAACAAATCTTGGTGTTTGCGTTGTGATCCATTGTCTCTCTAACTCTCTCTCATTTACATTGTGCAAAGCATCATACTCATCATCATATCATACTTGCTTATGTTGAGCATTGATTCATTCATATCATATATTGCTTGTGTTGTGCCTTGCATTTCTTATTGTCATATCTATTATATGCTTGGCTTGATTGTGTGTATTTCATATTGCTTGGATTGCTTGTGTGTGTGCCTAACTTATACTCATCCAACAAGAGCTTCACATAGCACCTCAACCCATTTCAAGGGGAATCAAGGGGAGTTAGTCCAGAGCCTCGCAAGGGGAATTCGGCTACACTTGTTGTATTGTATTAGTTTGTGCATAATTTGCATTAGCTTCCGCATTTAGCGCACTTAGTTTGTATTAAGTTTATTAGATTAGCACTTACACCTATTCACCCCCCCTCTAGGTGATTTTCAATTGTATCAGAGCTAGTGCTCCTGATACTTAGGCTTAACATCCTAGGAGTGATCCATTTGCTTGCTAATCTCATTTGCATTTGCTTGTTTGCACACATTTAGTTTATACCATGGACTTCATGACCCCTCCTAGCTATGATCCTTCCAACATTGATATTTGGAAGTATAGGATGTCCATGTACCTAAAGACCCTAGGTTTGCATGTCTTCCTTGCCGCCACAAAGAGATGTTATCTTGGTGATTATAATCATATAGGGGCCAATGCACAAGCCCTAGAGGCCATTAGAAGCACTCTTCCTAAAGATTATCTCTTATGTGTTTCTAACTTTGATTCCGCCTTTGCAGTGTGGAACAAATTGACAACCACCACCACCTCGGAGCTTCAAGTTCAAATTCAAGAAGAGGAATCTAGTGGAGAATCCGATCCACAATGCTTCATGGTCCAAGGGAATGACTCCCTTGAGGTACATTCGGAATCCCACCTAGATAGTAATGATTGTGCTAGTTCTTCAAATGATTATGTTGATCCCCATGCCTTAAATGAAGAACTATCTATTGTGTGTGAAAAGTTAATAGAAAAATATAACTTGTTGAAAAAGAAAAGTCTAGAAATTGAAAAAGAAAATAAGTGTTTGCATTCTAGACTTGATTGTGTTTTGCAAGAAAAGGTTGAGGTCTATAATGAGAGGGATTCATTAAAATCTCAACTTGATCTTGCACTTAAAGAAAATAACCTTTTGAAAAATAAAAATGATTGTCATGTTCTTTTGAAGAAAAATGAAAACTTGTCTTCAAAAGTTGATTTTGTTTTAAAAGAAAATGATTCTTTGAAAATTAAGATTGCTTCAATTTCTAAAGATTTGGATGCATGTTTAAAGAAAAATGAATTTTTACAAAATAAGATTGATGCACATGTTTGCCATGCTAGTGTAGCTTCTTCATCTAGTCTACCTTATGCATGTACCTCTTCTTCTAGGATTAATGATGATATTTGTATGCTAAAGAAGAGAGTAGATTGTTTGGGCTCCACTATGAGCCAATGTGCTAAGAACCATACACGCTTGGAATCCTTGGTTCGAAAGAAACGAGTTCCATCTTCTATGCATGCACACCCTCCACGGCAACACATGCTCCTCACGGACACACCCATCACATGTATGCTCATGTGTACACATGTACACATTGTGGACGTAAGGGCCACCTTGCTAAATTTTGTTTTGATAGATTACATACTACTAATTTAGCAAAGAAATTTATTTGGGTTAGAGAAGGTACTAACCCCCATGGACCCAATAAGAGATGGGTAACAAAGACCACCCCTCCTATTATTTTTGATGTAGGTGTGGGCTCTCACATGACGTGAGAGTGATGACACCTTGGAGTGGATGCGTTCCGGACTTAAAGGAAATCTATTGGATGCATCACTTTCAAGGGAAGAGATGGTGGAGAGGACCACCAAGTTTTGGAGACAAGGAGAGTTGCCTTGAGGTTTTGGTAACGATTCCTAAACTCCCATGCTTTCATATTCATTTGTTTATGGCATATTTTGATGTCTATGGATTAGTGTGTTCATTCCATGTTTATTAGATCCTTGACATACATGTATAGTATTTGAGACACACATGCTTATTTGATTCACATTTAGTGTTCTCACCGTTTGTTTAGCTATAATGTACATCATGAATCTATTGCATGTGAATTTACATAGTAATCATGTTTTAGTTCTTATGATGTTGATTTCTAGCTTGTTTTGATACTCCTTGTGGTTATGACATGTTTAAATGAGGATTTTGTCAAAACTTGTGTTATACATGTACAAATAGTGAGTTACATTGTTTTATATGCAATTGAACTTCATGCTCATTTGTATTCACTATATGTACACGCATGAGCTAGTTTTGATGATTCGTTCATTTATACTTGTTATACCTATTTGCATGTATATATAGTTTAAAATTCAAATAAAAGAATTTTGATGAATTTTGTATGTGTTTTAGTTAGAAATATAGTATTCGTGTTTGTTTTGATGCTCAATGACTTGATTACATGTTCAAGTGTTAGTTTTCATTAAGACTAGGAATTATACTTGTACATATAGTGGGCCACAAATAAATCTATGTATGTTTGGGCTTGATTGCTTATTTGAACCCATTACATATGTTAGTATAGTCTAGTTTTGATGATTCATACATTTCAAACTTGTATTCCATTTTGAATTTGTTTTATGATTGTGTGTTTCACTTCATGTATATGTTTGTATTGCCAAACTTTAAGATATACATGTATACCCCTTGAGTCATTTGCCTTTCATGCAAATCTATATTTGGACTCAATTGTGTTTAGGGATATGTATGTATACTTCATGTTTGACAATTCATACATATACCTTGAAATGAAATTTGTTGTGATGAAAATTTAGTTTTTCATGTTTCATGTATTTATGTTTAACTTCATGTATATGTCTATCTAGTTCAAACTAATCTTATACATATACATCTTTTTGAGCCACGTGCCTTCATGAATATTCATTTAGTGGACTCGTTGAGTTTTGGATATGTATGTATATTTTAGCTTGTATTAGACATACATATGCCTTGAAGATTAAATAAGGAGTTTTATATGATTTTTCATGTTTTTGATGAAATTATGTTTTAAGGAATAATTGAGCTTAATGAAATATTTTTCATGATTATGATCTTCACATATTATTTGTACACTCATATCTATTGCTCATGTTTTGTTTCTCATGAGTTATGCTTTATTGGTTAGAGTGATGATTATCATGTGAATTTCAATTTTGTTTTATTCCTTGCTTGAAGGATTTCGTGCTAGTTAACAAGTTTTCCATTTAACTAGTTGCGGTGTTCTTCATTTTGGTAGTGATTTTCAAACAAAACTACATTTTCAAATCTATCTTTGAAAACCCCTACCATCCAAGGGCGGTAGGATGGGAGATCATGTTCATGTATGCCCTAAATTGAAAATCTTTAAAACTTGAATTATAATTGGGTGGTAGAGAATATGATGTATACACTTGAACTTATTGTTATGTCAATTGGTATCATTGAACTCTTGAATTGGTATCATTTTGATCTTCTTGTATACTCATATATGTTTTGTATGTATGTATGCTTTAAATTCCAAGTATATCAATTTCTATTGGTATCTATTTCTCATACATATATATGTTTGTGTTTATGCTAGTGCTTGAGTTCCAATTTTGTTTAAATTGATTACTTTTAAATTGTTATCAAGACTATGCATGACTTTAGTTTGTATTTCATAAAGGGGGAGAAAATTTGATTTTGTATTTCAATTGGTATTTGTACTCCCACACTTTATGATTAAAAGTTGTTATTTTAAACATATGATATCAACATCAAATTTGTTTATATGTTTTAAAATGAACAATTCTTAAAATTGGTATCAATGTTTCTATGTAAAATCTTTTCAATTGGTAAAATATTTACAATTGGTATCATATTTAAGAAATTCAAAATTTGTTTTGGTTTCAAGATTCATGTTTAAGAATTCAAGATTTATGTTTAATTACAATTGGTATCTCATATGTTGTTTAAAGAAAATATTCAAAGTTTTGATTTGTATTTCCTATATGCAAGGAAAGCTTAACATCTCTCTTACATATAGATTCATGTTGAGTATATTATAAATTGAGGAGCTTGACAACTCTTCTTTATATGATATACGTGTGTAGGGGGAGCTTCACATCTCCTCTTATGCATTACATAATATGTGTTATGTGAATTGGAGCTTATCATCCTTTCTTCATGTAATGCATATGTGTAGGGAAGCTAACTTAGCGTCTTCCTCTTCATGAATGTATATAGCATATAACACTTATTATCCTTGTTTATTTCATTTGGTATCAAGATGCTTCATTGACATATTTTCAAATTGATATCATGTTTGTAGTCACCCCTTATTGATTTTTTTGTTTTAGACAAAAAGGGGGAGAACATTGTTTGCATTGTTTTGATTGACAAAAAGGGGGAGAAAGATTTTTACCCCTCATTTTATCTATGGTTTTGATTGTTTACCCCTTTGTTGATGATTGACAAAAAGGGAGAGAATTATTTGAGAGTTTAACATGCATACATAAAACTCAAATTACTTCTATGCATGATTGATACATGTTTTTAATATGCATGCTTATGTTTTATATGCATATATTATGATTTAATCTCAAGAATATTAAGTTTAATTGATATATAGAGTTTGCATTGTAATTGGTATCTAGAGCTTATTTAGTTTTGAATATTCCATTTGATATCTAGAACCATTTATTGTTTATGTATATGCATGTTTCATGTTTAATATTCATTGCATATATTTATTGTTTATCCCTATGCATGAGTTAAGGGGGAGCTTCCTTGAAGCTTATCTTTAATCCATGCATATATAACTCCATGAGTTTTGTCATCATCAAAAAGGGGGAGATTGTTGGCCCAATGGCCTTCCACTCTAGTTTTGATGATGATCAACACTCATGTAGTTATATTTACTAATATTCTT
Source organism: Agave tequilana (assembly GCA_038442645.1). NCBI lineage: Eukaryota > Viridiplantae > Streptophyta > Magnoliopsida > Asparagales > Asparagaceae > Agave > Agave tequilana. Next base: position 220,083 of record JAVJIF010004271.1, read on the forward strand.
GTGTTTCTAAGTTTCAGATCATTAACAGGATAGTAGTTGGTGATTAGCTTCAACAAGATGATTAGAAGCTATTCATGATGATTCCGGTGCCAAAGCTTAAAGATCATACCTTTGCACTTGGAGAATCACGGAGTTTGGACCGAGTCTACTTGAAGATAGAAGATCGACAAGAAGACTTAGGTATCTAGTTTAGAGTTTGTGTTTTAGATCCATATTTGTAAAGCTTAGTTTAGTTGATATGCTCAAGTGCACAAAACACACACGTTTTATGATTTGATATTTGTTTTTTTTATGAATAGTTGATCAAAACAAGTTTACATATGTTATATGTATAGTAGATGTTTTCTATTTATACATACATGCTTTAACTTGGTAAACAAACTTATTTTGATATCCCTATTCATGTTTTGGAAAAATCAAGTTTGACAAAATACAAGGTTTGTTTTGATAAAATTTGCAAGACTCAAAAATGAATTGATATGTTGATATATTGTCTTGAAATTTTTATCACATGTTTATGTTTCAACATAAAATGATAAAACAAGTTTTATGGAATTTTCAGAAATGATAAAAGGTTTTTATAAAATATTTTTCCAAAATTTTCTGACCTTGTTTTGTGCTGACAGGCTGGTCGGTCGACCGTGACGGTCGACCGCACCAAGGGCCGGTCGACCGTTACGGTCGACCGACGTGCACAGACGTGCACGTCTGTTAGGCACAGACACGGTCGACCGGGACGGTCGACCGTGTTGAGAGCTCTGCTCTCGGGTTTTCTCGGTCGACCGGGCCGGTCGACCGCTGTTGCCCAACGGTCATAATTCTGACCGTTGGCGGTCGACCGGACCGGTCGACCGGCAGTCTGTCAGACTGCCAACTCAGCCTAACGGCTAGTTTTGTATAGGGGCTATATAAACCCCATCTCTTTGGGGATTTTAGCCAAGATTTCTAAGAGAAAAAATACTAGTTTTCTGAAGTGTTTAAAAGAGTTTTCAAAAGAGTTTTAAGTGCAAAAAACTTCTCATCTTTATTGTTTTAGGGTTTTTGGAAAATCAAAGAAAAATAGGTTTTTGGGATTTTTGCTTAGATCTTCAATTCTATCATATTGCAAGTATTTTTCCAAAGATTTTTCTTTGTTGCTTGTTTCCAAAAACACTTGTTTTCCACACTTGAGCTATATCTTCTATCCTAAACTATTAGGATCTTGTTTTGTGGAAAAAGAAAAAGGAAAGAGGTTTGTGGTTGAAATATACCACTTGTTGTAAACCCTTGATTTCTTGAGTTGCTCCCTCTTTGGTAGTGGTGGAGATTGTTGTATTGGGTTATTGGTTTGCTCCCTCTTAGGTAGAGGTGGAGTTTGGTTGTGAGCCTCTTCGGTAGAGGTGTGTGGATTGGTTGTTATATTGGCTTCGGGCCTTACCCCTCGGTTGTGAGGTGGTTGTTTGAGAGAGGAGTTCGGTACTCCTAGAGTTGTAAGAAATCCTCTTCGGTAGAGGTTCCCTCGGTGGGAGTTGAGATAGTGGAAATCCTACACGGTGGTGTAGGCGGGGATGTAGAGCAAGGTGCTCGAACCTCGAAACAAATCTTGGTGTTTGCGTTGTGATCCATTGTCTCTCTAACTCTCTCTCATTTACATTGTGCAAAGCATCATACTCATCATCATATCATACTTGCTTGTGTTGAGCATTGATTCATTCATATCATATATTGCTTGTGTTGTGCCTTGCATTTCTTATTGTCATATCTATTATATGCTTGGCTTGATTGTGTGTATTTCATATTGCTTGGATTGCTTGTGTGTGTGCCTAACTTATACTCATCCAACAAGAGCTTCACATAGCACCTCAACCCATTTCAAGGGGAATCAAGGGGAGTTAGTCCAGAGCCTCGCAAGGGGAATTCGGCTACACTTGTTGTATTGTATTAGTTTGTGCATAATTTGCATTAGCTTTCGCATTTAGCGCACTTAGTTTGCATTAAGTTTATTAGATTAGCACTTACACCTATTCACCCCCCTCTAGGTGTTTTTCAGTTACATGGGTAAATTAGAAAGCCTAAGGAAGCTAAGGAGGTGTAAATAAATAAATAAATAAATAAAATAAAAAAATAATATTGTATATATTAGTAAATAAATGAACTTTAGTCTAAGAAAAATCCTTCATATTTATAGATGTACATATACTAGGCTTGATGCAAAATCTGGTTCTCTCTATTCCTTAAAAACTTAACCTAAGTTGAAGACAAAACTCTAAATAGAAACTTATAAAAAGAAGGACAAGTTTAGGGTAACTCGAAACCGATAGATCAAGGAAAATTCTTGAAAAATATGGATCATAAATTTTTCACTAACATTTTTTTTCTTGGATTTTGTGGATGCAATCCGCTGAAAACCCTCAGGAGACAACACTCCTCCTTTAGGGTAACCTAGAGGTTTAACGGCTTGTTGCACGAGCTCAGTGCAATCGTGACACCTACGAAAGTGGTTCAATAATTTAGCTAAGATTTTTTCTCTTTTTCTTTTTGCTCAGGGACGAGCAAAAGCTAGGTATGGGGGTGTGATTTGAGTTCATTTTTGCATCATTTTCCACTTCCATATCATGCTTTATGTAAATAAAAATAAGGTTTTTATTGCTTTTCTCTCTCATTTTTTTAGGTCCACAATTAATGGAGATGAAGGCCCATAATCAAGGAATTTTCAAAGAATTAATGGGATTAATTAAGGAGCCCAAAAGAAGAAGCCCAAAAGAAGCCCAGGTCAGGAGTCGTCCACGAATATCCCCAACTTTCTAGAAGATCTAGCGAGGCATGCGTACCGTAACAGAATGTCAACTGAAATCGTTGGCGCAACGGCCAAGATTCTGCCGCGGAAACGCGGCTCTGGCCGCGGATCCGCGGCAAGCATCTGGCCGTTGAGCCAGCGTTTAATCCCACGACTGAGATTTGAGGGCCTCATCCCTTGGAGCCTATAAATAGACCCCTAGGGCCTCTGCAAAAAAGAGAGGAGAGAATAGGAGAGAAAAGCTTGTATTTTTGAGAGAATTGTAGGGATTTTCTCTAGCTTTCTTTAGTGCTCTTGTAATCTTCTTTCCTTCTAGAATTCTGCAAGGGAGAGAGAGAGAGAGTGAGATCTTGTAATTGAAGTGGTGACAACTTGAATGCAAGGATTGATCCATCTTTCTTCTCATCTTTACTTATTCTAGTGCTTTACTTTCTTCAAGCTTTTTTTACCATTGCATCTTCTTCTACAATGAATTGTTGTGTGCTTTTCATTTCAATGTCTAGCTAACTCTCTAACATAACTAGCTAACCACTAACTTTACTAACTTCTAACTCTTGGGAAGGAGTAAAGAAAAATTGTGAATACATTTTGGAGTTTTTGAGCATCACTAAGAGCATCGAAGGTTGATTCTAAACCCTCTCTCTCTGAATATTAGTACACTCCTACCTTCCGAACAAGAGGTAAGTAACTTTTTAGATTTTAGTTTTTTTCTTTTAATTTTAGTGTAAATTATCAACACCACAATCTTATAAATTTCTTTCACTCTTTTTCAATTTCTTTGTACATACCCACTTTCATTTTCTCCACCTTCTCTCTCTACCACTTTCTTCCTAACTGTACTATAACTTTGTTTCATTTTCTTTTAAAGAAACAAAAGAAGATCTTTAACCATTCTTTGTAATTTAAAAGAGTACTTGCTAAAAAAACCTTCCATCGCTAGTCCCTCCTTGTGGATCACGACCCGCATAGCCACTTGCTATAGCGGTAGAATTGAGTACCTTGCACTATTGTTATATAAGTTCTAAAATTCTGTATTCCTGTGTGCAGGTAAAATCTAAATCAAATTTTGGTGCCGTTGTCGCGGGCGGTAAGTTATTCTTGAAAGATCACCTAGAGGGGGGGGTGAATAGGTGATGGCTAATCTAATGGTCACTTACGAACAAATAATGCGGAATTAAAACTAAGTTGACCAAATTAAACTTCTTTAATTGAACACTTATGTATAACACAAGAGTGTTGCCGAATTCCCCTTGTGAGGCTCTGGACAAACTCCTCTAGATTCCCCTTGAATGGGTTGAGGTGCCGCGTTGGCTCTCTTGGTTGAATACTAGTGTTAATAACAATCCCAAGCAAGTATAGCAATTATGAGCACAAAGGTATATCATGCATATAAGAGATAAAGACTATAAAGTAATGCAAGATATAAGTGAGACAAAAAGAGTAAGAGAGCAAGAGTGAGCAATCGCAAACACAAAGGGTTTGTTTTGAGGTTCGAGCACACTTGCTCTACATCCCCGCCTTCGACACACGAAGGATTTCCACTATGTACGATCCAACCGGATCTCTCCTTGGTGCCGCAACACCTACAAGCCCTCGGACTCCCAAAGTCCCTTACACACCACAAGCCCACCGGCTCGTCGAGGCCGCACCTCAAGCTACAAGAGTTCGCACCCGAACCCTAAACAACCACGAGCACACTTGCCCGTCTCCTCAAAGTACAAGATGAAATCTTGGTGATCTAAACACTTGATCACCTACAAAAAACTCTCACTACAACACTCTCCTATAGGATAGATACAACTATGGATGCTCAAGTGTAGTGTGAGAAATCAAGGAAAGAACTTTGATGGAAAACTCAAGAAATCACAATAAACACTCTCTTGATAAAATCCCTTTTAATAGGAAATATTGGCACTCTATTTTGTGGAGAAAACTCTGCTAAAAGTATGGAAATAACTGGACAAAAGCTCTCCTAAAATCTTAGCTTCAAACAATGATAAAAACCCCCTTTTATAGAGGCCAGAAAAAACTAGCCGTTGGGATCTGTCAGTGCTGCCGGTCGACCGGGCCGGTCGACCGCCAACGGTCAAAATCCGACCGTTGGATCCTCCGGTCGACCGTCCCGGTCGACCGATAAAACCCGAGAGCACAGCTCTCTCCAGCGGTCGACCGTCCCGGTCGACCGGCCACTGTGCTGACAACGTGCACAAGGCTGTGCACGTCGGTCGACTCGGACGGTCGACCGACCATGGTGCGGTCGACCGGTCCGGTCGACCGACTTGGCCTATCAGCCAGTCCTTAGTTCTGCACAGATACGGGTTTTGAAAATAGGTCTTTTCACTCAATAAAAATCCCATAAATTCACAGTAAATCTAAAAAATAGTTTTAATCACAATAAAAACTGTTTTTCTAAAAATATGTTTTCTAAAACTTGTTTTTTCATAACTTCACAAAATACAAAAACAAGATATTTGAGTTCATTTTAAAGCATAGTGTGTATGGATATGATCCACTACACAATCAAGATGAAATATCTATGTTTTTGATATTAAGCATAAAACTTGGTTTTGGTTGAAGGATAAGTATATGAGAACCACCAAAAAACCAAACTTGTATTTTTCCAAAATGAAAAATCTTTTCTACTTTAAAAATCTTTTATGAAAACAATTCTAACAAGAGTGTGTGTGTGATATCTATACTTGAGCATTCCACCACTATTCTATCCTTTACATTTTATCTAAAAACAAAAATAAAATCTTATACCTAGACACAAGTCTTCATCTTCTTGAAGTCTTCACTTGAAGGCTTCTCATCTTCTTGACTTGGTCCAAAAGCAATCCACCGAGCTCATCTCTAGATGTGTTCTTGATGCATAGGCTCGTGAATCGACCGGTGCTAGCTTCCAACTTGACATTTTATCCTTTGTTGAAGCTCCACACCTACTAAGATCTTGATAAAGAATCTGTCACTAATTAAACACAAGATCATTAGTAAACATAACTTCATGAGTTGATCATCATCAAAACTAGGGTGATAGGCCTTTGGGCCAACAATCTCCCCCTTTTTGATGATGACAAAACTCATGGAGTTATATATGCATGGATTAAAGTAAAGCTTCAAAGAAGCTTCCCCCTTAACTCATGCATACCAAATAAACAATAACATATGACAATGAAGCTCATAAACATGTATGCAATGTATGGCATGTATGTAAATATAACATCATAAATCTTATCTCCATACATTATAAATCTCAAAACAAATCTCAAAACACATATGCATCAATACAAATCTTACTCCCCCTTAAGCAAGGAAGACATGCATATAAAATCTATAAAATACTTCTCCCCCTTTTTGTCAATCATCAACAAAGGGTTCAAAGTAAAAGCAAATCAAAAACAAATTTTTCTCCCCCTTTTTGTCAAAAATAAGGAAATCAAGGAGGGTTATACAAATCAACCAATAAAGATTTATATGCGATATACATTCATGAAGAGGAAGACGTTAAGTTAGCTTCCCTACAATGTGCATTGCATGAAAGAGGGATGTGAAGCCCTAATTCACACAACACAACTATGTAATGCATAGAAGGAGATGTGAAGCTCCCCCTACACACGTGTACCATATAAAGAAGAGATGTTAAGCTCCTCAATACACAATACACTCAATCATGAATCTATATGTAAGAGAGATGTTAAGCTCTCCTTGCATATAGACAATACAAATCAAAAATTTTGAATTTTTCTTTATCAAAACAAAATTTTGAACTTTTCTTATGAAAACAAAAATTTGAAATATCTTAAAATACACAACTTTCTTTTAAGGTACCAAATGTAGAACAATCAAATTTTGAATTTTGATACCAATTTTGAAATACAATGCATAAGCTTTAAAATAAATAAGATTTGAAGTAAGCTTAGCATTAACAACTATTGTGCTTTAAAATATAAATCCATTTCAATACAAGCACACAACAATCATATATATGTATGAAAAGAGTATACCAATTTAAGTAGATACATACATATATGAAAGAACAACATATGAGTATACACAATAAGAGGTCATATTGATACCAATTGAAAATATCCAATGATACCAATTGAAAATTAAGCTTAAGTGTATATATCATAAAATCTACCACATGAAGAATTCGAACTAGTTAAATGAAGGTGTTTAACAACTAGTACGGAATCCTTCAATCAAGGAATAAGTCAAAAGTTTTTCATGAAATATCAATGAAACACAAGGCACTAAAAAGCACTCTATCCATAAAGTCCATATCAAAAAGAAGTGAGTGTGCTAGTGTTATGTGGAACATAGTATCATGAAAAATAGCAATAAAACTCAATATTCCTTAAAATTTTGAAATCATGAAATCCATCACAAAAATTTTATTGAAAAATTACAAAATTTTTATTAAAAACAAAAATTTATATTTCAAGATATATGTATGTTTTGACAAGACATTAAGTATACATACATATCCTTAAAACACATTTGAGTCTATATATAGATTTGCATGAAAGGCAAATGACTCAAGAGGTATCCATGTATATCTTAATATTTTGGCAAGACAAACATATACATGAAATGAAAGCACATGATCATAGCATAAATCCAAAATGGGAATACAAGTTTAAAATGTAATAATCATCAAAACTTAGGCTATACTAACACACCTAATGGGCACAAATAAGCATTCAAACCCAATCATATATAGATTTATTTGTGATCCATAATGTGTATAAGTATAAATCCAAGTGTTGACAAATGCTAACATTTAAACTAATATTCAAATCATGAAGCATCAAATAAATTTTGAAAATACAAAAGAATTTATCCATATGATTTCAAATAGGATCATGTGAATCAATTTGAAGAATAGATAACTAGTTTAAATGGATTTTTGACAAACTAGTTAAAGATCCTTCAAAAATACAAAGTCAAATGTTTTCCATGAATAATACTAAATACATAAAAGTTCAAGCACTCATAGTCCATAAAGCTCAAAAATTATCTTTTATCATAAAAGATGAGTGTTCAAAAGTTATGTAAATGGTATTTCATGAAAATAGAAAGTGAAGCATGAATCTCATGAAAATCTTATTTTTCATCTTAAAACAAATCATATATTTTTCATAAAGTATTTTGTATTTAGCAATGCTTTATGAAAATAGTCATTCAAGCTCAAAAAGATCATAAATCACATTTTGTTGTATAAATGAAAAATCATTTTTTTATTATTATTTATTTAAAATACTAATCTTCATGGTATATGTATGATTTATCCAATTCTAACAATACGCATACATATCCCAAATATGAAAAGAGTCCAATATATATTGCATGAAGGCAAATGACTCAAGGGGTATACATGTATATTTATTAGATTTGAATTAAACACACATATACATGAAGTAAGATCAAAGATAGGCATAACAAGTATAAATGACCGAATCATCAAAACTAGCCTATACACATGCATATAGTGATACAAATGAGCATGAAGTTCAAATATATATGAGTCAATTGTAGTTCACTATTCATATATGTATAAATGCAAGTTTTGACACATTCTACATTTAAGCATGTAAATACCACATGAAGCACATAAAATCTTAAGACATGAACATGCTATGAATGATATTATGAAAATAAAAAGCATGTACATAAATAAAATAGAAGTTTAGAAATTGTTACCAACTCTAAAACTCCAAGCATGGTGGTTGACCCACCAAAATTTCTTGATAGCGGTGCTCCAAGTATGTGTCATTTTAGTTCAAATGCACCCGCTACCAAGGCACCAAATCTCTCACGTTTTGAGAGATTCCTCACCTACATCAAATACACAAGGTGAGAATTTTGGTACCCATATTTTCTTGGGTCCTATGGGGTTAGTCTTGTAAGGAACCCAAGCATTTTTATTTTTATCAAAAATAAGAACATTTAACCTTTCATAACAAAATTTTCTTAGATGGCCTTTGCGGCCACAATGTGTACATGTGTACACCTTAGCATACTTATGAGTGGGAGTGTGAGCATGATGTGCATCATAAGCATGGTCATGATGATGATGTGCATGAGTATGAGGAACTTGTTTCTTTTGAAACAAGGATTCCAATCTAGTATGATTGAATGCACATGAGCTCAAATTAGAGCTCAAATTATCAATTTTATTTTTTAAATTTTTAATCTCATTTTGATCAATGTGAGCATGAGAAGCATGATGAGATATAGAATCACTTTTCTTTTTCTTTTGTGAAACAAAATCTTTTTCTTTTTCAACAAATTTTCTTTTCAAAGTGATATTTTCTTGAAAAACATCTTCCTTTTGTTTTTCCACCAAATTAATCTTATTTTTCAAAATCATATTTCCTTCACAAAAAACATTCAATTTAGACATTAAGGAAATATTCTCATTTTTCAAATCTTCATTTTCTTTTTCTAAACATGCAAGTTTATTTCTAAAAGAATCATTCTCTACATGCATGCAATCAAATTTCTTTTTCCAACTTTTATTATCTTTTTCTAAGCATGCAATGTTATTTCTATATGAGTCATGTTCCTTATGCATGCAAGCAATTTCCTTTTTCAAATTTTTATTTTCCTTTTTAATCATGTCATATTTCTCAAGAATTGTTTGGCAAAATGAAGTGAGCTCATCATATGACATGTCCTCATCATCGGATTCGGAGTTTACCTCAAGGGGGTCATCCCCTTGGACCATAAAGCATGCGTTGGAGGTGTCGCTTCCAACGTCCGAGTCACTCCCCGCATAGTATAGATCTTTTTCGCCGAGGGAGGTGATGATGTTCCATACTACAAAAGCCGATTCAACATTAGAAACCCTAGATAAATAATCATCATTTAGGGTTGACTTAATAGCATGAAGGGCTTTTGCATTAGCCTCAATGTTCTTACCATTTAAGCAATATTCTTTATTAGTAGTGGCAAGATATACACTAAGGCCAAGTCCTTTGAGGAACAAAGACATCTTAACCTTCCAAATTTGGATGTTAAGAGTGTCAAAGGTGGGTGGTGACATGAAGTCCATTGTGTGTGTACAAAATATTGTGATTAGCCTAAAAGTAGGATCTTTAACTCTAGGTTGTTAGACCCAATATCAAGAGCACTTGGCTCTGATACCAATTGAAAGATCACCTAGAGGGGGGGGGGGTGAATAGGTGATGGCTAATCTAATGGTCACTTATGAACAAATAATGCGGAATTAAAACTAAGTTGACCAAATTAAACTTCTTTTAATTGAACACTTATGTATAACACAAGAGTGTTGCCGAATTCCCCTTGCGAGGCTCTGGACAAACTCCTCTAGATTCCCCTTGAATGGGTTGAGGTGCCGCGTTGGCTCTCTTGGTTGAATACTAGTGTTAATAACAACCCAAGCAAGTATAGCAATTATGAGCACAAAGGTATATCATGCATATAAGAGATAAAGACTATAAAGTAATGCAAGATATAAGTGAGACAAAAAGAGTAAGAGAGCAAGAGTGAGCAATCGCAAACACAAAGGGTTTGTTTCGAGGTTCGAGCACACTTGCTCTACATCCCCGCCTTCGACACACGAAGGATTTCCACTATGTACGATCCAACCGGATCTCTCCTTGGTGCCGCAACACCTACAAGCCCTCGGACTCCCAAAGTCCCTTACACACCACAAGCCCACCGGCTCATCGAGGCCGCACCTCAAGCTACAAGAGTTCGCACCCGAACCCTAAACAACCACGAGCACACTTGCCCGTCTCCTCAAAGTACAAGATGAAATCTTGGTGATCTAAACACTTGATCACCTACAAAAAACTCTCACTACAACACTCTCCTATAGGATAGATACAACTATGGATGCTCAAGTGTAGTGTGAGAAATCAAGGAAAGAACTTTGATAGAAAACTCAAGAAATCACAATAAACACTCTCTTGATAAAATCCCTTTTGATAGGAAATATTGGCACTCTATTTTGTGGAGAAAACTCTGCTAAAAGTATGGAAATAACTGGACAAAAGCTCTCCTAAAATCTTAGCTTCAAACAATGACAAAACCCCCTTTTATAGAGGCCAGAAAAAACTAGCCGTTGGGATCTGTCAGTGCTGCCGGTCGACCGGGCCGGTCGACCGCCAACGGTCAAAATCCGACCGTTGGAGCCTCCGGTCGACCGTCCCGGTCGACCGATAAAACCCGAGAGCACAGCTCTCTCCAGCGGTCGACCGTCCCGGTCGACCGGCCACTGTGCTGACAACGTGCACAAGGCTGTGCACGTCGGTCGACTCGGACGGTCGACCGACCATGGTGCGGTCGACCGGTCCGGTCGACCGACTTGGCCTATCAGCCAGTCCTTAGTTCTGCACAGATACGGGTTTTGAAAATAGGTCTTTTCACTCAATAAAAATCCCATAAATTCACAGTAAATCTAAAAAATAGTTTTAATCACAATAAAAACTGTTTTTCTAAAAATATGTTTTTCTAAAACTTGTTTTTTCATAACTTCACAAAATACAAAAACAAGATATTTGAGTTCATTTTAAAGCATAGTGTGTATGGATATGATCCACTACACAATCAAGATGAAATATCTATGTTTTTGATATTAAGCATAAAACTTGGTTTTGGTTGAAGGATAAGTATATGAGAACCACCAAAAAACCAAACTTGTATTTTTCCAAAATGAAAAATCTTTTCTACTTTAAAAATCTTTTATGAAAACAATTCTAACAAGAGTGTGTGTGTGATATCTATACTTGAGCATTCCACCACTATTCTATCCTTTACATTTTATCTAAAAACAAAAATAAAATCTTATACCTAGACACAAGTCTTCATCTTCTTGAAGTCTTCACTTGAAGGCTTCTCATCTTCTTGACTTGGTCCAAAAGCAATCCACCGAGCTCATCTCTAGATGTGTTCTTGATGCATAGGCTCGTGAATCGACCGGTGCTAGCTTCCAACTTGACATTTTATCCTTTGTTGAAGCTCCACACCTACTAAGATCTTGATAAAGAATCTGTCACTAATTAAACACAAGATCATTAGTAAACATAACTTCATGAGTTGATCATCATCAAAACTAGGGTGATAGGCCTTTGGGCCAACAATTCTCTTTTTAAGTTTACACTTTTGGTTTATTTTCTTCTTTGCTCTTGGTGTACAGGTTCAACAAGAAATTTTTGCTGCAGTGGACATATCAGTGGCCCTGGACTCTGCTTAAGAAAGCAGAGCCCATAAGCCCTCAGATTTTCTACATTCCCGTGGCAATCTGAGTGAACTACTAAACTGTATTTTCTGCAGGTTGGCTGAATTGTATAGTTTAATATCTGTAACATTTATCTCCTTATTTGACTCACTGTATACACATTTTTAACACAACAGTAAAAAGTTAATTGTAGATGCTAAAAATGATTTAGACTTTGCATTTAGGCACGTGTCTATTTCATTATATTTTCTATTTACTGTTGAAGAGTGCTGGAGCTAAGGTATGTGTGCATAGCATTTAGTATAAGGTTCATTCTTATATGAAATATTGCTTGAGTGTTACTTTTTTCTATATACTTGTACACTGCACTAAATTGATTTAAGGGCTTATCCTATAAACAAGATAAGGTGGGGGAGTCATTACCCTCCCTTAGCCCACAAACAATCTCCTCACTCACTAACCCAAGCCTAACTAAAACTGAGAAGACGTTGGCCCTAGGGACATCTCGGACTCAAATAGGAGACTGACCTAAGGGGAAGGTTGATTTGAATTTGACTCTTGCCAAATCGGTGACTAAGGTTTGGGATTAGGGGCGAAACCCCAAAGGCTGGTGGTTTGGCTTAATTAGGCCCGTCGCTTTTGCACGGATACCTCCCACCAATCTTGCCCCTACCTGGCCGATTAACTTATGGTCAGATTCAGCAATATACCCCCCGTGGATAGTCTAACCAGTTAGGAGTCGTCTAGGTCTAAGGTTTACCTAACTTAGATTAGATTTTTTTCTTTTTATTTGTTTGCTTATTTGTTTATTTTTCTTTGTTTGTGTTTAACATTTCCTGTGTGATATGGCTTATAACAATAATTTTTTTCAATTTTAATGGTAATCCATATTACACCCCGACCTCTTTTTCATATATTACCAACCCGGCATATCATAACTTTAACCAACCTAGTGTGCCGGATTGGTCTTATCCGAATCAATATAACCCATGCTCCCAATCTTCTGACCATAATTTCCAAAATAATTTCAATTCTTCACAGAGTCAATGGGAATTCACCTCCTCCGAGTCCAATTTTTAACCAACTTGTCCTCCTTATCTACCTTGTCTACAATATTTTCAAGATTCACACTCAGTTTCACCAGTTCAAAATAGAAAACCTTTAATCTTGGAAATGAGTATGCGTGAGTCAAGGCAACAATCACAAAATCTAACGAACTCACAATTTCCCACAAATTCCAAAATAAAACTTCATCTTTTCAAGTTCAATCACAACAAAATGATGAACCAATCGACTATGAAGAGATGCTTGAAGCCATGACTCATGCTCAAATCACTCTTAATCATGACATAGATTTAATGGTCCAAACTCTCCATTCTCACCGTTTGACCATTTCTGATGTCTCTAACCTTTCTGTTAGAGTCGAAGAATCATGTTGTTTTGAAAAATAAGATTCCATTTCAGCACACCCATTTGAACTTGCCCAAACCCCAAATTTTGAAAACAAAATTGACATTTTGGCTAGTTATCCATTTCCTGATATTGAACTTGAGAATGAATATGATCCTGAACCCCAACTTGGTGATTCAATTCTACTTCCTGATTCAATAATGACTCCGATGTCTTCACCTGATTTCAATCTTTTTCCCGAGTCAATATTGGATCATATGCCAATTCATCATGAAATTGAATCGCCCATCTTTGATAATCATCATATTGAACTTGTCCAATTTCATACTTTTGAAAGTCCCATTGACAAATTAATAAGTTCTCATTTTTATCAAATTAAACTCTATGAGAAATGTAACCTAGATTCTCAAATTTGTGATCCAGTTCAAATTTCTAAATCAATATTGATTCCTATTTTGTTACCCGACTTGAGTAATATTTTAGAGTCAGTTTTGATTCCTACACCTATCATTCTTGACCTTGAATCACTAATATTAAGTCACATTCCACTATGGGGAAATGAATGTGGACTTGAATTTCAACTTCTTGATTTGGACTCACTTCCTGAACCAATCTCGACTCCTAAACCGTTACTTGACTTAAGTCACTTTCTTGAGTCGATATTAGTTCCCGTACTTCCTAAGACTAAGTCAATCATTCCATCTTTTCACACTCCATTTTTGGACAAAGCGTTGAAAAATTGACTCCAAAATTAATTATGAAATTTAAAAATTAAATGGGGTAAAATATTTAATAAAAATCATCCATGTATACATCATTTTAGTGGGTTATATTAGAGTGGTTTCTGGTGGGTTCCTCCGAACTCCACGAAAATTCGATTGGGCCGCATTTCGTAGACCAATCAGGCCACCACCGGAACCACCACCTTAAGGTAATATTTTTCTTCCCTTTCTTCTTTTTCATGCATCTATGCATTAATTCATACATTGAGGATAATGCATGAGATAGGTGTAGGGGAGAGTCTAACATAACTTAGGTTTTTCTTTTTATTTAAAAAATTAACATTTTCTTTACTTTTAAAATTTTTTGAAAATAGAAATAATATTTTGACATATTTTATTGTAAGAAATTAAGTCAATTTTAAGGAATAGGAAAATCAAAACTAAGATTTCTTATACTTGGTCAAAATAAGATTATTTTTTGATTTTTAGGGTTAGGAAGATAATTTGTCAAAGTAATTTAATTTGATCTTTATCTTAATGAAATATGCACACTTCATAAACTTACACACTATTCAAAAACAAAGATTATTATGCCTTATAAAAAAAATATATATGTACATCGATGAAAAATAAATAAATCTAATTATTGATTAGCTAGGTGCTTTGGCCTAAGCAAGCCTTGGTATTTATGCAAAAGATGATTAGATAAGTTTGAAAAAAATAATATATATCTATAAAAATCCTCTGATTAAGCTAGGCATTTGTGGCTCATAAAGCATATGTATTCACGCCTAAAAGCGGTTTATATAATAAAATTCTTAATTCTGTGGCCTTATTTGCTCGAGTTCTTAAGTCCTTGAGGTATTTTCTCACTCGGTGCCCTAAGACCGTTTGGTTTGGGAGTCACAGATTAGAGGCTCATTACATGGGCAGATTAGAATGCCTAATAGAATTAAGGAATAATACCAAAAAAATTAAAAAAATAATAAATAAATAAGGTATAAGCGTTAGAGTTAAAGAACCCTTAGTCAAAATTTCACGGTCACAAAGATGCATATGACTTAGGGTAAAGTAATAGACTAGATGAGAAGTACAATTTGACTCCTTACTTTAATTGATAAATTTTTTTGAATAGAGACTAAGTTTAGGAATGAAAAATTCAGTTTTCCTATAACTTATAGATTACTTAAATCTTACAATAATATTCCAAATATTTTTCATTTAAAATGTCTTTTCAAAATACTAACATTTTTCTCTTTCTTTACGAATTTTGTGGTGTAATCCACTGAATATCCTCACGAGATAAAACTCGTCCTCTAGGGGAAACCTACAGGTTTAACGGCTTGTTGCACATGCTCAGTTCAATGTGTGACCTGCGAAAGTGGTCTAACAATTTTTTATTTAGTTGTTTTGCTCGAGGATGAGCAAAAGATAGGCATAGGGGTGTGATCGGTCACTAATATTGCACATTCATTATCATATTCTCATACTTATTATACAATAAACTCTGCTTTTTCTAATTATTGTTTAATTTATTTGCAGGCCCATTACTAAAGGAGAGGGAAGAGAAACGAGCCCAAAAGCCATTAAATTCTGATTTAAATCAGAATTAATTCAAAGTCAGTAAATCAGGGCAGATCAGGTTGGTTCAGATCGGTTGAAAACCAGTTAAAAACATATCTCTTCAAATCAATCGGTTAAAAGCAATGATCAAAGGTCGTTTCGTCAAATCTAGGAGCTGAAACGAGAAATCCAGCTGAAGATAAAGTCAGGTCGCGAAACCAGGAGGCACCACCCCCGAGTGTGGCAACCTGGCCACACCTAGGCCATGAAAACACGGCCAAAGCTGCATTTTTGCAGCTTTGTTGCAACTTTGGGGGAGCGTTTGCTCCCCTATCTTCGTACACCCCTCCTCGTTGGGTTTTGCATATAAATACTGGGATTTTAAGAGCGTACAGGGAACGACCAAGCAGAGAATAGAATTTAGGCTAATTTGTAGTTTATAACTAAGGTTTTTTTACTTTCTTTCATGTAATTTTTATTTTCTTTATGTAATTGAGAGGAGAGGATACTTTCGTGGAGGGATGAGAGAAAGATTGTCCTGAAGGTGACATCGGTATAAGTGATCTTTTCTTCCATTGTTATTTGAATCGAATCGAAATGTCTTCTTCTTCTTTACTCTTGTTTTCGTTTACTTCCCTCTTCTGTGTTTGTGGATCCAAATGAAACCGATAGCCTTGAAGTTGCCTTGCCCTTGCAAGTGTCATTGATGGCTTATGGTGATGAATATCTATTTCTATGATAGTGTAGCTTGCCCTTTAATTCATAGTGTAATACGGGAATGGCCAAGATCCTATTTGTCATACTTCGCTCACCTTCAAGTAAAGGTACATCGTCGATACGGTCAAAGGTAAGCAGGCGCCGAAGAGGTAAGTAACTTTTTTAGGTTTTAGTTTTCTTTTCTTTTAATTTTAGTGTAAATTATCAACACTATAATCTTCCAATTTCTTTTACTCTTTTTCAATTTCTTTGTACATACCCACTTTCATTTTCTCTACCTTCTCTATCTACCACTTATTCCTAACTAAACTATAACTCTTTTTCATTTTCTTTTAAAGAAATAAAAGAAGATTTTTAACCATTCTTTGTAACTTAAAAGAGTACTTGCTAAAAAAGCTTCCATCGCCAGTCCCTCTTTCTGAATTACAACCCGCATAGCCACTTGCTATAGCGGTAGAATTGAGCACCTTGCACTATTGTTATAAAAGTTCTAAAATTCTGTATTCTTGTGTGCAGAAAAAACCTCAATCAGAAATTCAAACTATTTTTAAATATTTTATATTAGTTTATAAGTGATACATCAAAGTATAGGCAATGAAATACATGTTCTAAGCTTGATATAAAATTTTGAAAAAATTATGAAACATGTATCTGTTGGCTCGGAGGCCCATTACTCTAGTTTTGATGATGATTAACTCATGTAGTTTAGTACTAATGATCATGTGTTTATTTAGTCTTAGATATTTGATCAAGATCTTAGTAAGTGATTAGCTTCACAAAGGATTTGAAGTCAAGTTTTTGGAGCTAGCACTGTTGATTCAAGAGCTAGCGCATCAAGATCGCATCAAGTACTCAAGAGGAGTCTAACTCATTAGATCAATGTTTGGACCAAGTCAAGAAGGAGAAGAAGATTTTCAAGAGAAGATTTTCAAGAAGAAGACTTGTGTCGGTTTGTAAGTGTAAAGATTTTAATTTTAGATAAAATGTAAATGATAGATTAGTTGGTGGATTGCTCAAGTACATACACACACACATAAAATTTATATGTGTTTTAGAAAATACCGTTTTGATTTATAAGCTTTAAAATATACTTGTGTTTTATTAAAACTTATTTTAGAGCTTAATGTCAAAAACATAGATATTTCATCATATATGTGTAGTGGATTATATCCATACACACTAAGCTTTAAAAGAGTTTAAAATATCTTTTTTTTGTATTTGGAGAAGTTTTGGAAAAACCGTTTTTCCATTTGGAGATATTTTTTGAAAAATACAGATTTTTGTTTAGGCAAAATTTCCTTATCACAAAAATAGTTCAAAATGTTTGTAATATATTTTGATCTTTAATCAAACATGTTTGTAATTCAAAGTATACTAATGAACTTATTTTGTGAAATTTATGAGAATTTATGAGATTTTATTGAAGGTAAAAAAAATCAAGTTTTAATCCCTGAAATATTGT
Source organism: Agave tequilana (assembly GCA_038442645.1). NCBI lineage: Eukaryota > Viridiplantae > Streptophyta > Magnoliopsida > Asparagales > Asparagaceae > Agave > Agave tequilana. The sequence goes on from JAVJIF010004271.1 coordinate 237,941, forward strand.
TGACCAGGCCTTCTGCCGGTCGATCGCAAGGTCGACCGAGCCAGAAGTCGGTCGACCGAGTGGTTGATCGATGTGCACAAATGTGCATAGCCAAGGGCCGGTCGACCGCACGGTCGATCGCCAGAGAGCTTCTGCTCTCTGTAAATGGCCCCGATCGACCGGGTGGTCGACTGCTAGGTCATAGCCAAGTTTTCGGTCGACCGATCGGTGGACCGCTTTTCCTAACAGTCAGAAATCCGACCATTGGCGGTCGACCGGGCAGTCGACCGACAGCAGAAAAATCTGCTGAGTTGTCCCTAATGGCTAGTTTTTAGAGCCTATTTATATGGGACTGTTTTGGGCTATTTTCTACAAGATTTTAAGTGGGTTTTTAAGCTAGTTTTCCTACCTATCTAAGTGTTTTTCTCCACTTGTTTTAGAGCAAAATCCTTTCATATCAAAAGGAGAGTTTTCAAGAGTGTTTTGTAAAAGAGATTTCTTAAGTTTTTTACCACCAAATCAATCCTAGTTTTCTCACACACACTTGAGCTATCCATTGCTACATCTGTCCTATAGGGATCTTTGTTGTGGGAGGGTTTTAGGTAATCAAAGTGTTTAAGTCACCAAAGTGTTCATCTCATATTTAAGGAGGCGGAGTTGCGGGTTCGCGTTGTTTCGAGTTCTAGTGAGAGCTCGGTGTAGAGGTGCGGCCTCGGCAAGCTGCGTGTGTAGTTCTTGCGAGAACAAGAGAGGGACTAGTGAGTTCAAGAGTTCAAGAGTTCTAGTGTGAACTACTTGTAGGTGTTGCGACACCAAGTTATCCAGAGGGATCGATTCTAGTGGAAATCCTTCATAGTATTAAAGGCGGCGACGTAGAGCAAGGGTGCTCGAACCTCGAAACAAATCTCCCGTGTTTGCGATTGCTTTCTCTCTATCTATCACTTGTGTTTGTATTTTGTATGCAAACATTGCTTATCTTTTTATATGCTTGATATATACTTGTGCTTAAATTGATATATGCTTGGCAATGTTTGCTCACACTCATATTCAACTAAGAGAGCCATAGCGGCACATCAACGCTTATCTAGAGATATCTTGAGGGGATAGTCCAGAGCCCTTCAATGAGAATTCAGCTACACTCTTAGGTTATACCTTGTGTGTTTAGCTTAATAGTTTTAATCTGCATAAATAGTTTTTAATTCTGCATTAATTCTTCATTAGATTAGCTAGTCACCTATTTACCCCCTCTAGGTGATTTCAGTATCAAGACCAAACATGCAAAATACCAATACGATAAAAACTTGTACTTTTAAAATCGTGCATTTTTGTGTGTAACTTCTTTAGCATCAAATCTATATTCTACACTTTAACATACTATTTTCTTATAAGGCTCTAAATGACTACAAGTGTCTTCAAGCGGGCTTTTCCAATAGCGATGTCGAGTGCTTGGGCGTCAATCCCGTACTTGAATACCCTTGAATCTTTGATGCCTTCCTTTAGAGGAAGAAAACTTCTTGAATGCTCTAGAACCCTGAAATACAGTTAAATACTTAAACTTGATTAGTACTAAATAATCACATATATTTTGTTATCATCAAAACAATAAACCGGTGATTGTAACCTTGGGCCAATTCCCCCGCGTGGAAGTGTTAATGCAGATTTGCCTATGGGCTTTTCTCGACCTTCCTACGGGAACAGAGATCCTCCGTTGCCAGATTTCCCCCCTCAGAGAATGGATACTACTACAGGGATTTCCCCTCTTAGAGGTTTTGTTTCATAGCTCCTTGATAGGATGTGTCCCCGCTCGGAAGCATATACGAATCCAACTTTGATGTAAGAATTTTCCCCTCTAAGAGGCTCAATCCATAGCTAGGGTTAGCCCACTTGGAGACAAGACTTACAGGTACCGCTGTGGGACAAATCAACACTCAGGAACTACACGACAAACAAGTCCCAAACTTCTCCGAGTCAAACAAATCTTTCTGAGCAGACATTCAATTCCAAGCAAAAACAAATATAAGGCAAATCAGACAAGATCTAAACAAACATTTTCATTCCAGAACATTACTACTTTTATTATAAAGTTTTCTCATTAAATCCCTTCAAATACATACTTGGTGACATCTAACAAGAGTGGCACGAGGTCTATTACATATTTGTATTTACTTTTTTGAAAAGAAATACAGATAATCCAATCTCAGCTCGGACTCGCTAGCCAAGCTCTGGATGACTCCTAAACAAACAATCCACCATTATAGGGAAGGCGATGATGTCTACGAATCTCAGAAAAATGCCAGAGCCAAACATCACATCTCAAACTGTAGTATAAAGCTTGCAAGATAGTGATGATATCACATCGAGCCTCCTGACTCCATAGATGAACTCAGTGTTTGGTCGGAAAAATGCCTTGGTCGATGTAAGATTTCTTTGAGTGGCTGAAAGGTTACAATAGAACCATTCCGATTATAAAAGAGGGAAAAAGGCACAGTCTCCTCTTTGTTAAAGGCTGGTTTCTTTGAGTGGTGGTAGAGAGTGATTCTTATTTCTTATTGACGGGCCGACTGTCGAACTTCTCTTCAGGATGCTCTCGAAGACTAATCAAAGAGGAACTCTGTTTTAACACACTAAGTGTTTAGAGTCCACTGATTATTTCTTTTCTCCTTTTCTCCAAAAGTCCTCTCCCTTGGTCCCAAAAGAAGGCCCCATCTTCATAACTACTCAGGCTATTTATAGGGAGTCATGGGGGTATTATTGTCCTCTAAAATTTCTCCATAATGGGGATTAACTCCCCATTATGTGGGGAGTTAATTGACGCAGTTATGGGGGTTTGTTACAAAAGAAATGCGTGTTTCGTGCTGGATGTAGATCTCGTGTTGCTTATTGTAGACGCGGGCGAGAGTTGCTCAGACTCGCATTTGAAGTGAGACGCAGAGTTTCTTCGACCCGCGTCTGAAGTGGAGCATCAAGTTGCTCAAACCTGCGCTCGCTATGGAACACGAAGTTACTCAAACTCACGTTGGATGGGACACGGAGTTACTTAGACTTGCATTGAATGTGAGCTTACTCAGGCTTGTGTCTGAAGTCTCCATGTTTCTTTGGACGTAAGGTCCACGTTTCAGTTCAAAACACAACCTTCACGTTGAAGTGAGGTTCGCGTCTGATGACTTGTTCTTGGAGATTTTTGGACAGCCTACAGAATGCCCTCCAAATTTTTCGATACTCCTCTGTTGACTGGGACGAATTTCAAAATACTTTGGACTTCGTTGAATTTAGGCTTCCCATAATAGGACTGGTAATCTTTTGAGATACCATAAGCTTGGTCCTATCTGGGTCATGGTCTTTGTGAGTTTACTATTAAACTGCCTGAAGCTTCTAGGAAAGATCATCACAAGTGTCTTAGAAACTCAGTCTAGTACTTGTCATGATCTCTGGTTTGCTCGTCAGTATACTTTTGAACTAGTGGAGTTGTCGATTGCTCTTGCCAGTATATAGTTGAACTAATTGCAGAAGCAGGGATGTTTGGACACATATATTGCATATTTTTTTTAAATTCCTACACCCATTTTGTAATAAATCCTGCAATTATACTGTCTTAATACCTAATTTGTGAAGGATATGATGGGATAAGATAAATCCCAAATCCAAGCCAACTAAATCAGATTCTTGGGAGGATTTAAATCATAACTGAAGATTGAGCATGTCAAAGAGGACAAACTCAGATCTAGTTCAGTTAAAATCAGATTTTTGAAGATCCAGTTAGTTAGCTAGGAGAATCAATGAGGATAAACGAGGATAGAGGCAAATCTAGAAGTCCAAAGACAACCCTATCAATATACAAAGGGATATCTAAAGGATTGGGGTGTATATTTAAAAGATTTAGAGAGATAAGATAAAATCGAACTGAAGATCAAGGAATAAACAAATATTTATCTCCAACCTTATTAAAAAATCTTTTCTGTTGTCAAGCGATTTTGTCCATATCTCTAACCTTATCTCAAACCTTACCAGAAAATCTTTTTTTGTTGAGATAGCAATTTGGTCTCATCCTAAAGTGCGCTCTCCCCTCCCCATTTCTTCTATAAATACCTGCAAATTCAGAGGTAAAATGGACGATCAAGCAGAGAATAGAATAGATTTCTGTATAGGTTTAACTTAGTTTTTTCTTTCTCTTTTTAATGTAATTTTTTTTATGTAACTGAGATCGAAGAAGAGTTTCATGGGAGAACAAGAGTGATGCTTGTACTAAGAGTGACACCGGTGTAAGTATTCTTCCTTTCTTTTATTATTATTCAATTCAATTGAAGTTTCATTTTCTACTCTTGTTTTTGTATGTTTTCCTCTTCTGTGTTTATGAATCCAAATGACTCCAATAGTTTCAAAGTTGCCTCGCCTTTGTATGTGTCGTTGATGACCTATGATGATGAACAATTATTTCTATGGCAGTATAGCTTGCACCTTCATTTCGTAGTATAGTTCGGGAATGGGGAAGATATCAGCTGTCATGCTTCGCTCACCTTTAAGCAAAGGTACACAATTGATAAGGATTTCATGTAAGTCATCAACCGAAAGAGGTAGGTAATTTATTTAGTTTTATTTTTCTCTTTTAATTTTTAGTTTAGATCACCAACATCACCATCCAACTCATTTATTCACTCTTTTTAATTTCTCTGTATAAATTCATTTTCTAATTTCTCCACCTTCTAATCTACATCTTTTTTCTTAACTTAACTATAACTTTTTATTTTTTTCAAGAACTAAAAGAAGAACTTTAACCATTTCAAGTGAACTAAAGAAAACTTATAAAAGCTTCCATCGCTAATCTCTCCTTGTGGATCACAACCCGTATAGCCACTTTGCTATTACGGTACTATTGAGTACTTGCACGCATTCTATTCTTTTTATAGGTGGGTTTCGTGATCCACCACATTATCTTGATTGGATAGCAACGCTTGATCCAATTTGACCACCACCAGAACTACCACCTTAAGGTAATATTTTCTTTCCTTTCTTCTTTTTCATGCATTCATTTATACATTGAAGATAATGCATGAGATAGGTGTGGGGAGGGTTCTAATGTAACATAGGTTTTCTTTTTATTTAAAATAAAAAATTAACATTTTTCTATCTTAAAAAAAACTTTTTAAAAAGAGAGCAATATTTTGACATATTATTTGTAAGAAATTAAGTTAATATTAAGGAATATGAGAATCATGATTAGAATTTCTTATACTTGGTCAAAAGATTATTTATTTGATTTTTAGAGTTAGGAAGAAAATTTAAAAAAGTAATTTATTCTTGATTTTTATCTTCATGAAATATGCATGCTTTATACACTTACACACTTAACATTCAAAAACAAAAGTTCTTATGCCTTATATCAAAAAAAAAGAAAAAAGAAAAAAATATATGTATTTATATCAAAAATCCGCTGATTAAGTTGGGTATTTGTGCGTCATAAAGCATAAGTATTCACGCCTAAAAGTAGTCCATATAATAAAATCTATAGTTTTGTGGCCTTGTTTGCTCGAGTCCTTAAGTCCTTGGGGTGTTTTCTCACCCGGTGCCCTAAGACTGTCCGGTTTGAGAGTCACTTATTAAAGGCTCATACATGGGCATATTAGGAAACCTAATAGAGAACTAGGGAATAATAGCACCAAAAATATGAAAAAATGAATAATAAATAAGGCATAAGAGTTACAGTGAAATAACCCTTAGTCAAAATTTCATGGTCACGAAAGTGCATAAGACTTAGGGTAAAGTAATAGACTAGATGAGAAATATAGTTTGACTTCTTACCTTGATTAATAATAAGTTTTTGAATCGAGACTAAGTTTAGGAATGAAAAATTCAATTTTCCTATAACTTATAGATTACGTGAACTCTTACAATAATACTTCAAATATTTTCTCTATTTTTCAAAATGCTATTCAACAATACTAACACTTTGTTTCTTTTTTTTTGGATTTTGTGTATGCTGTCAACTAAAAACCCTCACGAGACAAAACTCATCCTCTAGGGGTAACCTAAAGGTTTAACGGCTTGTTGCACATACTAAGTGCAACCGTGATTCCTACGAAAGTGAGTTAGGTTAGTTCTATTTTAGTGTTTTGCTCGAGAACAAGCAAAAGATAGGTGTGGGGGTGTGTTTGGACACATATATAGCATATTTGTTATTACATTCCAACAACTATTCTGTAATAAATTCTGCAATTATATTATCTTAATACCTAATTTGTGTAGGATATGATGGGAGAAGATAGATCACAAATCCAAGCCAGTTAAATCAGATTCTTGGGAGGATTTAAATCACAACTAAAGATTGAGCATATCAAAGAGGATAAACCCTGATCTAATTCAGTTAAAATAAGATTTTTGAAGATCCAGTTGGTTAGCTAGGAGAATCAATGAGGATTAATGAGGATAGAGACAAATTTAGAAGTTCAAAGGCAACCCTATCAATATACAAAGGGATATGTAAAAGATTAGGATGAATTTAAATGATTTAGAGAGATAAGACAAAATCCAACTGAAGATCAAGGGATAAACAAATATTTATCTCCAACCTTATCAAAAAATTATTTTTGTTGGCAAGCGATTTTATCCATATATCCAACCCTATCTCCAACCTTATCAGAAGATCTTTTTTTGTTAAGATAGCGATTTGGTCTCATCCTCAAGTGCGCTCTCCCTTTCCCATTTTTTCTGTAAATGCCTACAAATTCAGAGGCAAAACAGATGATCAACCAGAGAATAGAATAGATTTCTGTATAGGTTTAACTTAGGTTTTTCTTTCTCTATTTAATGTAATTTTTTTTTTTATGAAACTAAGATCGAAGAAGAGTTTCATGGGAGAACAAGAGTGATGCTTGTACTAAGAGTGACACCGGTGTAAGTATCCTTCCTTTCTTTCATTGTTATTCAATTCAACTGAAGTTTCTTTTTCTACTCTTATTTTTGTTTGCTTTCCTTTTCTTTGTTTGTGATCCAAATGACTCCAATAGCTTTGAAGTTGCCTTGCCCTTGTAAGTGTTGTTGATAGCCTTTGATGATGAACAACCATTTCTATGTTAGTATAGCTTGCACCTTCATTTTGTAGTATAGTTGGGAATGGTAAAGATCTCATCTGTCATGCTTCGCTTGCCTTTAAGCAAAGGTACACTGTTGATAAGGATTTTAGGTAAGTCATCAACCGGAAGAGGTAGGTAAGTGCTTTAGTTTTCTTTTTCTTTCTTTTAATTTTTAGTTTAGTCACCAACATCACCATCTCTTAACTCTTTTATTCACTTTTTTTAATTTCTTTATATAAATTCATTTTCTAATTTCTCCACTTTCTCAATCTACCGCTTTCTTCTAACTGAACTATAACTTTTTTTATTTCTTTTTAAGAACTAAAAGAAGAACTTTAACCATTTCAAGTGAACTAAAGAGAACTTATAAAAAGCTTCCATCACTAGTCCCTCCTTATGGATCATGACCCATATAGCCACTTTGCTATAGCGATAGTATTGAGTACTTGCACTTCTGTTTTGTATTTCTGAAATTCTGTATTTTCTGGGTATAGGTTTGAACTTAATCAAGCGACATACTCCATGTATATGAGAGAATGTAGCCCTCACAGACGCGGTTGTCACACTCATTAAGTGGAGACGCGAACTTCAGTAGAGTTGAGACATGACTCTCAGTTGTTGTAGAGGTGCGGTTCTCAATTGCTGTGGAGACACGGCTTTTAGTTATTGTAGAGGCGCGACTCTTGATTGTTGTATAGACACTGCCTTTGGTTACTATTGAGATACGGCTCTCGAAATGTGAAGATCACATAATGCCTCCAAGCGTGAATGCAGGTGCCGCTTGGAATGCTTGTCTAGCTCTAATGGAGCTCGAGATACGCGCCGCGTATCTCAGTCATTGAAATGCCTATAAAAGACCCGGGTCTTTCAACAGTCAATTCACTATGACTATTCATCATTTTCGATTAGATTCGCGTCTAAAGCTCTTATGCTTTCTCAAAACCCATAAAGCTCTGAGCTTTTTTTAATCTTTTCAAAGATTTTCACCATGGCGATGGCTCCAAAAGTGAAGACTGTCGCTTCCTCTTCTAGCACCGCTACTGCTGAGTATCGAATGGGTGGTGTTCCTCCTCAAGAAGCCCCCATTTCTGGTAAAGAGTCTTCAGATGGATTTCACCATTGAGAACACGAAGATGCTCTATCCTCTTCTTTTTGAAGTTTGAAAACTTCTATTGAAGTTAATCAGTTGATGCAGATCTTTATGATCCGCATTTGATTCTATTGAAGTTAGCTATCCCGGTTTTTCTTTGCTTTGTCAATGTAACCCTCGCATCTGCGAATTGAACGCGAGTCCAGAGGACTCCATGTCTTGAGACTTCTGAACTCGGGTCTCATTTAGGAGACTCGCATTTGAGTATGTAGACTTAGAAAATTTTCTAAGTATGGAGACTGGATGCGAGCTTCATGGGAGCCACGTATTTTGGTCATAGGACGTGAGTCTCATGTGTTAAGCCTCGCTTTTGAACTCAAATAGTGTAATTTCATGATTTTTTCATAGCACTGATGTTGTGTTCTTTATAGTGAGGTATGCCTCGAATCCTCTGACAAGAGGAATTATTTCGGATATGCTGGTGGTGTCGACCCCAACCTCCCCTTCAGTCTGCGGAAGACTGTCCTTGCATTTATCAGTACAAACGAGGAACGTAAAGCCAATTTAACCAAGGGTGCTGCCTCTATGTCATGAGAGCTCATCTCAGATGGGAGTATAATGACCATCACCTATTCAAGAAATCAGGGTTCCTTTTGGAGATGCCATCAAAGAGGATGAAGAGATTCTGTTTGACGGGAATTACAAGTGGCACCGTCAAATTAGGGAGCACTGCTTCTTCCTCCCTAACATGGAATGGATGTTTCCATTGTTATATCTACAGTCCATGTCTCTTCCGTGGCCCATGGACTGGGATTTTTCCAAAGCGCAGTCGGCCATTGCAATCGGGGGGATCTCTAATCACACTACTTTTCTCGTTAGTCACGGTAGGGAGATTCTTGAACTATTACCAGGCTCGATGAGATAGGAATTTTAGGCAGCCCAGACTCCCATGCAAGTACCACTTACATCAGTAGATTTATGGAAGTAAAGGGTGAATTCCCTCAATCTGACTTTTGGGTGCCTGGATGGGTGCATTCAACAACAACCTCTTGGTGGGCGAAAATGGTCTGCTTCGCCCTCAAAGAATTGGAGAAACCATTACTCCGCGGTCAGGGCCGTATGCTATGGGATTGTCCCGAGCAATTATAACTTCTTCAAAATTCTTGGGAAGTATAATCCTGATACTTGAACATTTTTCACTATTATTGGAGAGATAGATTTCGATCTGCAAGAGATGTTTGAAGTGTCAGGACTGTCTATAGGAGACCTGTCATATAAGG